>PVIA01006143.1:0-102210 GCA_004024845.1 Tonatia bakeri
CCCCCCCCTTGGCTGCACCCTGTAACAGTTGGGCGTTGTTAGAAGAGTAGTGATGCATGCCAACATTGCAAAGATCTCATACACCGGAAGATATCAAAGCACTTCTTGAAAATTTCCTCACTAATCATCCCAACATCTTTAAGAGATAATTGGGCAGCGTAATATCATATCAACCTTGGAGGGGACAACCAAGACATACGGAAGTTTCAGAAATGTCTCCTCACTGGTGACTGGTCAAATGCAATAATAAATCTGTGACATACTATGCAACCATTAAGATGACAATTTGGATAAATATTTACTGAGATAGAAAGGTAGTAACAATATGAGCAGACAAACTACCAGATTTAATGCACAATGTGATGTTTCAGTAATAGTGTGTGTGTGTGTGTGTGTGTGTGTGTGTGTGTGTGTACAGAGGCACCACCAATCTAAAGCTACCCCGGATGCACAGACAAATACACGTGAGCCCTCCCCCTACCTCACCGCTCCCAAATAAACAAAAAAAATCTAAGTAAAATCAGTCCTCGAGGGTTTTTTAAGGCTTTTAGACAAACTCTCTAGAGGTGTGCTGGCAAGTGTTTAACAACCAGTCTCTACGGGGAAAGGCCTGATTTGTGGCATTTGCCCATTTTCTTAGTGTAAATACTCTCAACATGATCGGTTTGAACTACCAACTCGATGTTCCTGAGGGTGGTGACGGGAAGAGCCGCAACAGGCCTGACTGCTTGCTCATGCGAACCCCTGCTGGCACCCGCCACCCGCTCCCTGGCTGCTGCTTGCAAACATATTGTAATGTACAGGCCATTCTTACATGGAGCACGTGATGAAATGCATGCTCCTGGTGTTTGTTTATTTCGTGTTGTTGACCTACATGTCTGCCCTTTCAACAAAACCACGTTGCCTGTGTTGATTTTTACTTATTTAAATTTAAAAATAAATTATTTTTATTTTTATTTCCTTGGTGTGGAGAAGAGCTTTGTAACCATTACACAAAATCTAGAAGCCATATATAAATTTGATAAATTTACCTACATAAAAATTAAAAAATATATTTGCATGGCAATGAAAAAAGCTTTCATAATAAAAATTGAAATATAAAAGACAAACTGGAAAAAATGGGCAATTTATTTCTCAGAAATGTCATCTACTCTAACATATAATCATTTCTTAACTGACAGCCTGATAGAAAATAAGTCGTGCTTTCAACTGACAGTTCAAAAAGAAGAGAAAGCAGGAGATGGCTCTCAGATCCCACTCACCCACCCGTGTCAGAGAAATGTAACTTCACATTTAACAGAGATACGGTTTATTAGCCCGTCAGGCTGGTAAAGTTTCGAAAAATGCGAATGCACATTCTGTGAGGCTCGGAGGGGGTTAAAATTAGTGCAAATTCTATGAGGATGACAGTCTGAATAATTACCCCACAGAGGTGCCCACATGCTAACTCAGAACCTGTGAATATGTTACCTTCACAGCAAAAGGGTCTTGACCGATGCGGTTGAAGTTATGAACCCTGAAGTAGGCAGATGATTCTGAATTATCTGAGTGGGCCCAATATACTCACGAGAGTCTCATAAAAGGGAGATGAGAACATGAGAGTCAGAGTAGATATGAGGGTGGTAGCAGAGAAGAATTTCAAGATGCTACCCTTCTGGCCTTGAAGGTGGAGGCAGAAGCCACAAGCCAAGGAAAGCAGACGGCCTCTAGAAGCTGGAAAGGCAAAGAAGTGGATTCTCTCGTAGAACCCCCAGAAGGAATGCAGGCCTGCCACCATGCTGATTTTAAGACTTCTGACCTCCACTACGGTGAGATATAATTTGTGTTGTTTTAAGTAACTAAGTATGTGGTAATTTGTTACAGCAGTAATAAGAGCCTAACAGAAAGAGCAATTTGGCAAACTGTACATGCATATGCTCTCGGGTCCAACAACTGTACACATGACGTTTATCCAAAGTTATATTCACATACATGAAAAAAACAAAGCGTGTTCCATGTTGCTGTCTGCAACAGCAAACAGTTGGAACCCATGTAAATGTCCATCAAAAGGAGGCAGATTAAATAGTGATACATCCACATGATATAATGTTATACAACCGTAATAAACAAATAAGAAAATTCTTTATGTCATGATATGACAAGATGGTCAAGGTACAGTAATATCAAAAACAGAAGATGCGTTTAGTACCAGTACAGTGGGTATCGAATGCTAGTAACTATATGAAATGGGGAGGGCGGAAATGCATGCAGCGCTTATTCACAAATACGTGGTGTGCATCAGGATCTCTGAAGGAATAAATAAGAAACTAATAATATTTGTTGCCTATGTAGAAGGAAACTAGATAGCTAGACACTAGTAGGGAAAGACTTTTCACCAGATGCCTTTTATGTCTTGTTGAAATCAGTGTATGTAATAAAACTGGATGGCCTATTCAAACATTTAAATAAAAGCCAAAAACATTATAGATTAAACAAGAAGGAAACTGTATAGCTCGACTGGGGTCATCCACCAAGCCAGGGAAGATGCCGTCACCAAGAGTGGGTCTCTGCAAACCTCTCATTGTTTTTGAGGCAGGTCATGCCCTGAGCTCCAATCATTCCAGAACTGTGGCTGTGGATTCACGGCGCTCTCTGTGGCCTAGGAGCAGGAAGAGGGAGTGATTTCACAGTCAGGTGGGCTTTGAATGGAGGTGTGTGGTCTGTTGGAACAGGGCTGACCTGACATTGTCTCCAAATGCTTCAGGGGTGTCCAAACTTTGGCGTCTCTGGGCCACACTGGAAGAAGAGTTGTCTGGGGCCAAACACTGATGAAAACTGATGAGCTAAAAAAGATTTTAAGTAAATTTCTGACTGTGTGTTGGGCTGCATTGACAGCCACCCTGGGCCGCATGCAACCCGTAGGCCGTGGGGTGGACACCCCTGCTAGCCAGTCACGGGCAGGACTCTTCAGAGGTCCTGATAGACTCCTTGTCCTATCTCAGACCCTCTGTGAGCAGGGATGCCAGACTCAGTAAATAAAACTAGAGGATGCTCAGTTCAGATTTGAATTTCAGATAAATAATGAATAATTAAAAACTAAGTTTTTTTAATACAGGAAATGTTTTTCAATTTTTAGTTATTTGTTGTCCATCTGAACTTCAAAAGGAACGAGGTGTCCAGCATTTTATTTGAAACCTGGCAGCCGTGGGCCAGCAGGTAAGGACAGACAGGCCCATGCAGACCTGCGTGCAGCCTCCACTCACAGCCACCTTCCCTTTCACGACACCAGACACACCCTTCCGACAGGAATGACTAGAAAGCGGAACAGGTTTGCATGGTAAGGCACGACTTTGCCCGGGCAGCGTCACTGGCCGAAGCCAAAAGTACACGGTTCTGAGTTAGAGTCAGTCTCTCAGCTCTCTCTTCTGACTCTGGAGTTTCTCCTGATGGCAACGTGTGGAATGCTTTAGAAGAATTGGGAGTGGGGGTGGGGAGTGTAGGGCAACCCAGAGAAATGTCCCAGCACAGGTAATAAACGTATTCCTTTCCCTAAATACCGTTAAAGATGTTTTTTTAAAAAAAAAAAAATCTTAAAAAAAAAACCTTTAAGCTGACCTCCTGCCAAAGCACACATCAATTACACAGCTTCAGTCAGGCGGATGCTCGAGGAAAGGGGGATAATGTTACACCCAGCTGGGCACTTTGTAGTTAGCACAAATGTAATATAAAGCACAGCAGAGTTCGTCAAGTGTCTGTCTGGATTTTCAGTTTTCATTAGCGCTATAATTAAAACCACATTTTCAGCTCTATTACCTGTAACAAGAAAGGAATGAGAAATGAGGTTGTCAAGGTCAGGCTTTTCCAGATATTTATACTGAGTATCTGCAGGCCACAAGTTGTTGAATTTGGTGTAAACCAGAGGGACGGCTACATGTCGCGAAGGACCCATCCTGTGTGGCTCGAAAGCCACTCTTATGAGGTCACTTCCTTTGAATGGCCACTGGACCACGGATGTCTACAGCACGCAAGGACCAGGGAGACGGGCCACTGGGAGAATCCACTCTCAGTCCCTGGAGAGGTTCTGTCCCACTGAGACCAAACTCACCATACATCCTGAGCCAGCCCTGAAGGCTGTCCTCAGACACACTAGTTGAGGACCAGAATCCTAACAATCTAAAGGCCGTCTTCTTCCTGCCTTGACTGTAAGTGTGCAAGAGCTGGCTGGATGGGCGTGTAAGTGTTAAACCTCCCCTGCAGCACTCATCCACCTTCGCACACTCCTCACGGAGGCCTCACTGTGGGTAGCAAATGCTGTGGGCTTGGCCTTTGAAACAGATCCAGACCCCGGCCACTTTTCACCACCACCTGGGCCACGGCCCCACCATTTCTCCCCTGAATTCTGGCACGAGCCTCCCTGCTCCTGCTTCACACTCCCTGCTAGGATCTGAATACTTTTGTCCTCCCAAAATTTGTAGGTTGAAATACTAGCCTCCAATGTGATAGTACCAGGAGGTAGGGCCTTTGGAAGGTGATCAGGTCATGAGGGTGGAGCCTCATGAGTGGGACTAGTGCCCTCATAAAAGAGACCCCAGACAGCTGCCTCACCCCTTCCACCCCATGAGGACACAGTGAGAAGACACCTGTATATGAACCAGGAAGATGATCCTCTCCAGACACTGAATTTGCTGGCACCTTGATCTTGGATTTCCCAGACTTCAGAACTGTGAGAAAGAAATTTCTGTTATTTATCAGCTATTCTGTGGTGTTTTGTTATAGCAACCAAATGGACCAAGACACTCCCCCACCGCACACAGACAGCCCGCAGTCTGGTCTCAACAGAGCAGCCAGATCATGTCACCAGTCCTCTAGATGAAGCCCTCCAATGCTTTCCAGCTATTGGATTAGTGGGAGTAGCAGCTGGTGCTCTCACAGCGGCCCTCAGGCCCCACCCCCTCTGGCCTCCTGTGACTTCTGGAATTGCACCTCCCACTATTCTCCAGCCTGTCACTCCACTCCAGGCTCAGGCCTTCCCCAGGGCCTTTGCACTCACTGTTCCCTCTGCCCAGAGTTCTCTTTCTCCTGTGGTCTGCAGGACTTACTCTTACTCAAAAGGCACCTCTTTGTCCAGTGAGGACTTTCCTGACCACTGACCTGCATAACGCACACCTCCGGTACCCCACCCGCCCTGCCAACCATGGCATTCCCTCATTCCCTTGTCGATTTTATTTTCCTCCATGGCGCTTATCACCATCTGGCCTACGACATTTTATTTGTTTGTTTGTTTGTTTGTTTGTTAAATGTCTATCTCTTTTTATTCCCCAGAAAGTAAATTTCTTAAGAACAGCAATTCTGCCTGTGTTTGTTCACTGCTGTATCTCTGGTACTTACAAAGAGCCTGGCACATAAGAGACCTTTAACAAATGTTTGGTGAATGAATGAATGAGTGAATGAGTGAATGAATGAATGCAGTCCAGAGATGACTCAAGCCAGCACCAAGTGTGTCCTCTTTGGGTGAGTGATTATCAGGTCCCGGTGGCCCACCCAGCCTGGGGTCCCAGAAAGTGCAGGAACCATCTGCTTGTGGACCCCCAACCCAAAGATGGGTCTCACGCTGGTGCCTCCTCTCTGGCAAACCTCAGATTAGCTGAGACACCTTCTCACCCACCAGGACTTCCCTTGGAAAGTTAATCGGTAGTACCTCATGGTAGGTGGGAGCTGACCCCCCTCACCGTGTGGGAGGTGGAAAGTTCCCCAACAATACTCTCCCCCGTTCAGTCCAGCCCAAGTTCTGTGCAGGTCTAACCCAAACACCGAGTATTTGGCTCCGATGATTAGTTTTATGCGCAACTCGGCTTGGCCAAGGTGTTCAGAATTGTGGTCAAATATTATTCTGGATATTTCTGAGGGTATTTCTGGATGAGATTAACATTTAAATTGGCGGACTGTGAATAGAGCAGATTGCCCTCCCTAATGTGGCTTGATCTCATCCAATCTGTTGAAGGCCTGAATGCAACAAAAGATGGGCCTAGCCTGAGCAACAGAGAATTTTGCAGCAGATAGCCTTTGAACTTGAACTGCAGCATCAGATCTTGCCTGGGTCTCTGGCCTGCAAGCCCACCCTGCAGATTTTGGATTTATTAGCCTTCCGTAACCATGTAAGTCAATTCCTTAAAATGAATCTCTTTCTATAGAGATAGACATAGACATGGGCATAAACTTACACATAGATATAGATATAGATATAGATATAGATATAGATAGAGATAGAGATAGAGATAGAGATAGAGATAGAGATAGAGATAGAGATAGAGATAGAGATAGAGATGATATAGATATAAATATAGATATAAATATAGACTCACAGATATAGATAGATATCTCCTGTTGGTCCTGTTTCTCTGGAGAACAACGACTAGTACACCACCTAAGCCACTCAGAGGCAGTTCTCTCGGAGATCAAGCCTCCTACAGGAAATAACCCTATTCCAAGTGCCGATGCTGTAGAAGCTCGAGCTTCTGTCACTGGCGGGAATTCTCCCCTGCATCCAAGCGTGAATGCTTACACAGCCCCTCTGCATTCCCAAAGTCTCTAGCTGGTCCCCTCCCTAGTCCAAAGGCAGCGGAGAATTCCATATCACAAAAACGAATGGTGTGCTGCTGGGCAAAAATTGCAGGGAGTATTTTTTTTATGTCATTGTTGGGAACAATCCTAATGGGTGCACGAATGTCAATTCACATATCGCGTGCGAACATCACAGCAGCCCTCGGAGCAACCGTGTGGCTGAAACCAGAGAGGCTACGTAGAGAGTTGAACGGTTAAGAAAGTGAGCCTGAGGGTTCCAGTCCCTCCTTTGCCACAAAGTAGCTGAATAAAATGGGCCAACCCCTGAGCCTCAGTGCTCCCATCTCCAAAGTGGGATAATATTAGTATCTACCTCACAAGGTTGTAGTAGGACCATTGGAATAGGTGAAAAAAGTGTAAGTAGCACACATATCTCCATGCCAGGCACGTGACCCATGTTCTGTGAATGCTACCATTATTATTGTTGCAGCATGATCCCAGCCCTAAAGAGTCTTCTAGAAGCCCAATGCAACACTTTGTTGAGTGAGATTAAATCAGCACGACTCTGTGGGTGGCAAGTGAAGAACAGAAAAAAACGTGGCGAAGACTTAGAGCCCCAAAGAGCTGTAGCTGGAAATGTAATGAATGGGAAGCTATTGGGCTGAAAAACAGAAGCTTAGATGCATTCTTAGAGGTAATCCTGTGAATCACAGAGGAGTCTCTTCCACGAGAGCCCCAGACGGGGTCACAGCACCACATCGATCCGCCACAGTGACAGTGAGAGGCTGAGCTCGCTCCATGGCTGAGCAGACTGAGCTGGGAAGAAACTCTACAAGTTATTCACAGAGAATAAGTGATAAACAAGTGAATAAACAAGTGCATATATGCCAGGAAGGGAGTAAACAGGATGCTTGAATGGTTCGACAGAGATGGGTGTGAAATGTCCAGAATAGGCAAGTCCATAGGGACAGAAGGTAGATTGGAGGATGCCAGGGGCTGGGAGGAACAGGGGTGGGGAGTGACTTCTTAATGCTATGGGGTTTCTTTGGGGGGAGGTAATGGAAATGTTCTGAAGTTAGGTAGTGGTGATAATTGTAAAATCTTGTGACTATACGAAAACCTACTGAATTGTACAATTTTAAATGGTGGATTCCATGCCAGTGTAAAATATTCTTATGTGAACCACAATGCAATTTAAATTTTCTAATTTTAAAGAAAAGCTGGGTGGAAGGGTCTGTTTTAGCTACAATAGAAAAAGGAGAAAGCTGCTCTGAGGAACCTATATGAAGCAAGGGATGGAGAAAGGAGAGAGAGCCACCATGGACACACAGGCAGCCTCACTGAATGGATGGAAGGGCAAATGCAGAGGGCGCTGAGTGTGGACCCGTGGACCAGCTCTGCCTGGCAGATAGCCTGTCTCAGATCAGGCCGGATGGGGGTGGAGAGGGGAGGTGAGAGGGAGAGAGCAGACAAGGTTGGTGGGTCAGCAGCAGTAAACATCCTGCACGGCCTTGGAAAGCACAGTAAGAAAGGGGGTGAGCAGTCAGATGAGATAAAAAACCACCGGAGGCTTTCGTGCCCAGGGGTGCCCTGCTCCCACTGCCATTTTTGAAAGATCGCTTATAGCTTCCTGCACACACAGCATCAGTTCCTGAGTGACAGGACCAACACAAGGCATAAAACATTAAAGAGGTTAATCCTCACTGGGGCGTGGGGGGCTTGTGCATTTTTTAACAAAAACCGGATACTCTGGTTTCTCATCAGATCATTTAGAGGGATCTTTCACCTTTTACCCTCTATTAAAAACGGAACAAAAGGACACAAATTTGAAGACCTTTATTCGTAAGAAAAATGTTATAAAAGGTAATATTAAATCTGTACAGATTTACTGTCTATTCCACAATGTACCTTATCCCCTTTCCCATAAAATATGTAGTAATAAAAGGGTGCCTGCCCTCTACCACCGGCTTTTTTCTAGTAACAATGGGAACGCTATTATTAAGATGCGAGCGCCCTCTACAGTTACAAGCCTAGATTGCTCCTTACTTGAATGAAGCTTGGGGGGGGGGGGGAATGTCTACTTTTATTAATGGTGTGACTGAAAAATTACCATCCCCCAAGCCCATGCCACCCATGATAAGTTAGCTCCTCCAACACATTCCTGAAGACCAGAGAAAATATATAAAAAGGAAGTAAAATCAGCAGCTTTCTTGGACAAGTGTAGTGTAAGCAACAGATTCATTCATCTGCCTGCCTCTTTGGGTAGTATGCTCCCTCCAAAGACCGAAAAGAAAGAGAGACAGAGTCTGTGTCTGTACCTACACACACACACCCACACACACACACACGCGCGCGCGCGTATACCCTCAAGACTAGCCAATGCTTTATTTCATTATGTAACTGCAAGGATAGAACATGTGCTCCTCGATCCTCTTGTGTTCATCAAAATACTTGCTATCAAGGTAATGAAAAGTACTTGCCATAAAATAATAGAGCCACAAGGTAAGGAGCTGGGTTCCTCTAGCCTGTGACTGGCCACGGGAAGCCACCTTTGAACAAGGGTATGGCCATGTGTGAAAATGCAGTGGGCATACAAGAGGGTGACCTTGACTGAAAAAGAGAGATGAATGGAAGCATAGAAATCTGGCATGCGGTGGTAAAAACTAAAAATACACAAGGAGTGGCATCAAAAGAGAATATCCAGAGAGAGGCATCCATGCCACAGCTGGAGAGAGGATAAGGAAGGCAGTTTGTCCACAAAATTGACGTTGTCCGACCAAAGCTGAGCAGCCTGGAAAAGGGGAAATCATAATTTGTGAACTGTTCTTATTCATATGTCTTCCCTCCACAGTCTGTTTACTACCTGCTCTGGGTATTCTTAGGCAAAGTTGCTTTGGGAGAGAGAGGCAAAGGGGACATGAGCTCGGTATCAAACCCATCGGGCTGCAACACTCGCAGGCCACCTTAAGCACCGAGAGTGGAGGGTGTCCCTGAGAGTCACGAGAAGTGTGGGGGAGGTGGCAGAAACACAGATTCCATCCTGCTTTCCACTGACTAACACGGCCATTAAAAAATGAAATCTGTTCACTAGACAAAATATGGTCGAACATTCCTGCGTGCTCCATCCTTTAAACGGATTTAAATATTGGCCTGTCTTCTCCGTGTTTGTGTTGGTTCCCTGGGCCCACACTGGAGTCCATGGGCTCTTTCACTCACTCATCATCTCCCCTACTGCTGCTTGGGCGGAGAATGAAGTAATAATTCAGCAAGCTGTTCCCGGCCTCCCATCAGCCGGACCGCGCAGCGCCGTGCTTTCACGGCTCAGGCATTCCAGCGGCGGTGAACTCCACGGCCCAGCCAGCCACAGGAGGGACCGTGCGCACACTGGCTCTCCCGCCTAAATGAAAGCAATTTGGGAAGCAAAGTGAGGAAAGCACTAAAAAAGCACGTTAATGTCCCCTCATTGGTTCTCACGTTTTCTTCTGAAACTGTCTGCAGTCACCACTTCAGTCGCAGAGTAGTGAGAGGTTCAGAGCAGCTGAGAAGGAAAAAATGCAATTATATCTCAGTGAAGGTGGGGGGAAAAAAGAAAAAGTGACCATCATGGAGAGGCTGGTTAATAGATTGCTTAAAAATAAATGACTGATTCTCGCTTCCCTGAGAGCCACCTGCTGTGGACTTTGGCATGCTTGTTTTGTGGCCTCGCTTTGCTTGTGTCTGAGCTGAAAGAGCCTGCTGGAGTCCCACTGTGCAGTTTATTACCCGGCTCATCCTTCTCTCTCAAGGACAGAGGAGGTAGGAGGTGTTTGTACCCACAGCTCTCCGGAACAGAAAGGTTTCCAAGGGCTTCACTATAATGATTTAGTCACCAGTGAATTTTAACATGTTAAAAAATGACTTTTTGGAAGAAAAAGCGATCTTTTTCCCCCTCTATTGAAACAGAAAGAAGCTCCAGAATGTACTATCCAGAATCAGTGAAATAGCATCTTAACAAATAAGGGTCTAAACAAGCCAATTGGGGGCCTCAGGCCTAGTGATTTCCTGGAGAGGAATTGATAACAGAGAAAATTATTTTAGCCCAATGTAATGTGAATTTTTAAAAAGGACTTTAGGTAGAATGTACACACCCCTATGTTCATTGCAACATTATTTACAATAGCCAAGATATGCAAGCAACCCAAGTGCCCATCAATAGACTGGTGGATAAAAAGCTGTGGTACATATATACAATGGAATACTACTCAGCCATAAAAAAGAATGAAGTTTTTCCATTTGGAACAACATGGATGGACCTAGAGGGTATCATACTAAGTGAAATAAGTCAGACAGAGAAAGACAAGTACCATATGATTTCACTTATGTGTGAAATCTAAAGTGCAAAATATATGAACAAACAAAATAGAAACAGACTCATAAATACAGAGATCAGACTGATAGTTGCCAGAAGGGAGTGTGATTGGGGACTGGGTGAAAGAGGTGAAGGGATTAAGAAGTACAAATTGATACTCACAAAATAGTCATGGAGATGTAAAAGTTCAGCAGAGGAAATGTAGCCAATAATACTGTAATAATTATGTAGGGTGCCAGCTGGCTACTTGAAGTGCGAGGGGACCACTTTGTAAAATACATGACTGTCTAACCACTATGCTCTACACCTTAAACTAATACAAAATAATATTACATGTGAACTATAATTGAAAAATGAAAAAAAAATCAGTGTAAAAAAATAGAATGTATGTGTTTATTATTTGGCTTTGGCACCAGAAAATCAGACCAGGCAATCAGCTCTTTTCTCGGGACCAAGTTTGGCACTTCAGCACAATGAGCACGAAATAACAGGACTGAGACCGCCCGAGCATGGGGAGGAGCAGAAGGCCGGGATGTTTCAGGAGAAGGGCAGCCGCGGGCAATTGGGAAGGCGGCCAGTTCTCTGAAAGACAATCCAACAATAACAGGCTGAAAGCCAATAGTACAGGATGGTAATAGACTTCAGTAGACACTGATCGTATGTACAGAACGGTGAGGGGCGAAAAAACGGTATGTGTAACAATCCTAGAAATGTTAGGATGGGCAAAGTCAGAATGAACAGGGAAGTCACAGGAAAGCTATCTCACATGTCCTACTCTGACTACTAATTCCTAGCAACAACACTTATAACGATACACTATTATCAAATTGGCCAGCAAACCCTTTAAAGTAGTAGAGTTGAGCAGAAACTATTTTCACATGTAACAGAGAGAGAGAGAAGAACTGAGTCAATTGATAAAGCTAAGGCCATAAAGGCTCAAAGTTGGGGGCCAGATCTAAGTGCGCCTCCCCAGGGACAGAGCTCCTAAAAGCCAAGCCCGCAACCACCAGCCAGCCTTGTCGTCGTCATCTTCGTTCCTGTGGCACGCCGTCAACAGCATTGGTAACTCAGCTCTAGCAACAACAGTGGAGACCGTCGGAAGTCCCATTATGTCTTCGGCCGAAGGCTCCAGAGGGCAGACACTCTGATTTCCTAGTTCACCTGTACGATAGCATAGAACCACAGCAGGTAAGATTTGCAAGCAATGTTTGCTTGTGGCATGTATGTGTGTATACGTTTTGCAGATAATGAGAGTTGATACTGTGTTTAGTGTTTGCTTTGTGCCAGGCACCATCCGGAGTGCTGTGCCCATGTTCCTTCTTTTAGCCCTCACAGTAACCCTACGAGGAGGCACCACGCGTGCCCCCTCTCTTTGCCAGATGAAAAGAATGAGACCCAGAAAGGCTAGTAAGTCTGTTGTTCCTACTCTCTATCTCAAGGTCCAATTTCACCTGATGGCAGAAATTACACGCCTCGCTAATTCCAGGTACATTTAGCCATTTCAAGTTTAAAAACAGGTCTGGAGTTTCTCCTCCCCCTCCTTTCCCCTGGGTGTTTTTCAAGCTGCAGGGACTTGGGCAGCATCATGACACGAGGAGAAGGCGTCTCATCCCTCGGAGCCATCACCTGACCTACACTGGCTTCTGCTGAGATGTTCACCCCATTTGGTCCTCAGCTCTGAGGAATGAACCTCCAGGACAGCAGTTACTGAGGGGGCTGGATTTCCATCTGGTCCCTACACTCTCACCATGGCTGGTCTCCCTACCGAGAGACCCTTCCGGCTCCTGTGCTCTTTCTCAGGCTCCTGGCTAACTTCCAAGCCCTCCCCAAGTGATGTGAAACCAGAGATGCTCTCAGAGGGTCCACTCAGCCAGGAAACCAGGCAGCTCTGGGCTGACACATTCTGCTTGCTGCCTCACCTACACTTCTTCAGGGACATCTCACCAGCATCTGCCTCGCTGTGCAGACTCCGCCTTGGACACAAGTGCAAACTCCCTCTGTCCTCACAGCTCCTCATGGATCTGAATATCCTTGTATGCTGCCCCTGCCCAACACAGGCTCTCCAGGAAGGTGGTGGGGGCTGCTGCTTTCTCCATGAACACAGCACCATCTCAGGCTCGCTTCTTCCTCCATCTCAGCTCTTCAGTCCATAGTTTCTCTCTTCCGCAGCTCATGGGACAAAAACCTGACTCCTTACGTATTCTTCACAAATCTTACTTATACCCATAAAATGGCTTTTGAAATCAAAGTGAGCAGTCAGACGCTTGTGTTCTCCGATTTCACATCACCACCTCTGCTCTAAAGCGATGAGGGCTAATGTCACGTGCCTGGGCTCTGGACAGGGCCTCAAAGTAAAAAAGGAGGAAGTTCAATGACGCATAGGGGAGAGAGGAAGGTACACTCAAGTTCTGACCCCCAGAATATCATGGTCTCACAGAACCATTAGGAAAAACATTTAACCGTGATAGCGATTTTTAAAGGCACCTACACACTCTAAAAGCAAAGGTCATAACAGCCCACTGGACTCAAAGGCTACAGATTATATGATTTCATTTGTGTGACATTATTGCACAGGCAAAACTATTGGGACAGAGGAAAATCATATCCATAAAATAGAGTATTATTCAGCCATAAAGAGGAATGAAGTGCTGATAGATGCTACAAAGGGGATGGGCATCATGCTAAGTGAAAGAAGCCAGACACATAACAGTCACATATTTATTGTACGACTCCATTCAGGTGAAATACCCAGAATGGATAAATCTATAGAAACAGAATACAGACTGGTGGTTGCCATGGGCTGCAGGGAGGAGAGAATGGGAGAGGAAATTAAGGCATTTTGTTTTGAAGTAATGGAAATGTTTTGGAACTAGACAGAGGTGGTAGTTGTACAACATTGTGAACCTACTAAACGCCATTGAATTTAAATCTGAAATGGTTAATTTTGCGTTTTGTGAATTTCACCTCAATAAATTATCCTTCAAAAATCAGTGGCCAAAGAGGAGGCTTGACTACAAAGGGGCCCAGGGATGTTCGGGGGGTGATGGAACTGTTCTGTATCTTGAGTGTTGTAGTGTTACATAGTCGTCTACATCTGTCAAAATTTGCAGAACTTTATACTAAAAGGGGTGAGTTGCACTACATGTAAATCATAGCTTAATTTTTAAATCAGTGAAAGAAAACTATCCAATATAAAGAAGTTAAATAAATGTTACTGACTAAAACCTGCCATAGATTATTTTACTAAAGGGTAACTGTTACACAGAGAGAACCATAGAAAATATTTTCCATAAAATTATTCTAATAATAAAAGGGAAAAGGTGATTGCCACTGTAGGATGTCACTGATGCTGGCAGTTGCTCGCCATCACGTTGCTCACTGTGTAAGGATCTGATGTGCAGGAACCCATCAGAGAGCTTAGGTGAGACCTTTTGATAAAAATGAAAATGTATCGCTAGTACATAACTCTAAATGAAGGAAATTGCACATTTAAAAAACTCCTGTTGAAGCATGAGGTAAAGTAGGTTATTTATAAAATAATGTAGCACAGAGCTCCAAGGTCAACTATAGCAAAACAGTTTAAACTCTTCACATAACAGTTTCAAGCATAATGTTTTATTCACTTCCATGGTATTCTGGCTATCCCTGGCTGCATAGTAAAAGTCATTAAGTTAAAATTAATTTAATTAAAGGGTAAATTTATTATTATCTCCCAGTTTTGTGGTTGGAATAGGCTTGGCCAGATGGTTCCCTCTTGGTGTCATGCAGTTGCTGCACGAAGCTGGCTGTGGTTTCGCTCCAAAGACTCGGTTAGACTGATGTGCAATATGCCCCACTCCCATGCTGTTGGTTGATGCCGGCTGTTGGCTGGGAGCCAGCAGAGGCGTGTCAGTGCCCTACATGCAGTCTCTTTCTGTGATGTGAGCTCCACACAGCACAGCAGCTGGGTCCCAGAACAGAGTGTCCCGAGAGCAAGCATTCCAAGAAACTCAGGCAGGAGTGGTAAGACTTCTTGTGACTCAGTCTTGGAAGTCAAGTGGTGTCCCTTCCACCTCATTTACTGGCCAGAAAGCAAGTGACAGAGCCAGCCTAGATTCTAGGAGAGGGGACCACACCAGAGCATGAATACTGGGGAGGCATGCCTCATTGGCGGTCATCTTTGGAAATTAGTTTCCAAAAGAGGCATCCGTATTTATGAGGATTTGGAAATTATACTTCCTCAACCATAGTTTTCAACCATAAAATAACACTTTGGCATTTTGTGATAAAAATTAAAGCAAGTACCAATTTTAGAAAGTGTACGTCTTGGCAAATAACTACCGTGTACTTTATTTATTCAACAAATATTTATTTGAAAAAAAAAATATATATATGTATGTATTAAGTGCCTATTATGTACCTATGCACCAATCACTATGCTGGGGCCTAAGGATACATGGATAAATTAGACCTGGGACCTGTCTCCTTATAGCTTAAAGTCTAGAGATGGCATCATGGGAACAAATGAAAATCAAAACATAACCAAAAAAAAGTTCCATAGAACCAACTGGAGTGCAAAGGTAGAAGAACGGGCTCTCTGTAAAGTGTGGTGAAGACACGTCAGGAAATGCTTCAGAGAGAAGGGTGAGAGAAGTGACAAAGATAAATTCCAAATTCCTTACCATTTAGTTGTGGGGGGAATGGAGGGGAGGGTGGGAGGAGTGTGAGGAGGAAAGAGAGCATCCAAACAGAGAGAGCCGGCCAAAACAGAGGGAAGGAGGTGTTATCTCCAGGTCCAGGGCACCAGAGGCAGGCCCACGTGCCCACGATGCAGAAGCCAGGGGGACCTTAGAGATGTCAGTTGCGCACAATCTTACACAGATGTGTTTAATTTGGGCCACAGATCTTATGTTTGTTTTTCTTTTACACTTTCATAATGAGCTACTACAAAACATCTTCTACTTTTTTAAAGTTTCCAACATTTAATAAACAGAAAATTTAACCTAAAAATCCAGCATCTCATGACAAAGAAAATGGTTAATTTGGCTATACTAGGCCCTAATTCCCACCTGCCCCCAACTTGCTGGAGCTAAAGAATGTCCCCTTTAGAGGGGTTATGAACCCTCCAATTCAAACCCTCCCTCCTGGTCCCCACTGGTCCCTCCCTTTGAGTCTGAGAGCCCCCAAGAAAGCTAAGATGCACAGTTTAGGCATGGGGGCCAGCTAACAAATAATCTTTTATGCTATGCTCAACATATGAACTTCAACAGTGGGAAGCTAGTAAAGGGTTTTCAATAGGGAAATCATAAGAACAGATTTGCATCTTGAAAATGATCCTTCTGGCCTCATTGAACGATTCACATAGGGAATTGCGCTGGAGAAATGCATGAGCAGAAGCAAGGAGGCAGGTGGCAAACTCTTTCAATACTCCAGGTGAGAACTGATAAAGTCTGATCTGAGGCAATGGCAGTGGAGATGAAGACAAGGGGCCCCCCAAGAACTGAGAGGGTAATACTTAATCACCAGTTAAACATGGCAGGGAAGAGCTAGGATGACCCTCAGCTGGGGGCTACGGTGATAAGGAGGAACAGCCAGTGTGGGGAAGGGATCATACTTCCAGCCTTGTACATGTTGAGTTTTACTTCCTAGGGGCCACCAAGATGGGCGGCAGTTGTGTACACGGGCCTGGAACTCAGAAGAAAGGTAAGGGCCAGGGGGAGATTAGGAGTTCACCAGTCGTTGGCAGTGGAGGCCCCGGGATCAGTAAGACAGCCAAGGGCAAGGATGGGGAATTAGAAGAGGGCCCAAGACAGGACCCTGAGGAATACCAAGCTTCCAGGCCAGTCAGAGGAGGAGGGACCACAGAAGAGGAGTAAGGAGAGCCCACTCCTGGAGAACCGAGGGAAGGGGGGATGTCAAGAAGGGATTAGTCACCAGAATCAAGGGCCACAGAGAGGTCGCCTGAGATGTCCACTGCGTGTGAGAGGAGGGTCAGGAGGTGACCTTCCCAGAGCACCGCGGCAGAATGCGGGAGTACAGGCTAGAATCCTGAGTATGGTTGGGGTGAATGACAATAGACAAAACACACTGTGTTGTGTGTAGGATTTGGGAAAGCACATCAGAAGCTACTTTATGAAGGACTGGACCACGGGAGACAGAAGACTTTTAGAATTGTTCTTTTAACAAGGAGTTTACGTGATCTCTTTATACCTTTTCCACCCAAGCATCCTAACAAAGAAGATTAGCAAACATCCTCCTGGTTCCTTTACATCAACTGGTTAAATTTCAGAACCATTATTTATTTTCACCTAGTCAGCCCATCAGCCTTAAAACAAACTCCAGTATAAGGGGTCCAAATGTGTATTTCCTCCTGGATTATAAACAAGTTTTACAACAAAGGATTGTTCTTGTATTTTTCTCTTGTGTTGTCAAGAGATTTTACCAACAGAAAGTTCCGTGAAAAAGTTCATTAGATTTGGGATTTATGCTCTTGTCCTAAGAAATCTAACTAGCAAAAAAGAAAAATATGTATATAGTTCTGTTCTTAAAGAAGAGACATATTTTCTGATTTTGGATTTTCCTTCTGAAAGAATTTTTTTCTTATTTAATTTTGCAAAGGATGGTAGGATTTTTTAAAAGCGAGAAAGTCAAGTCTCTGAATGCAGACCTTTCTATTGAAAAACTAGGCTGTGAGGGTGAAAGTGATAAGGGGACTTGTCAGGGACTTGGAGCCTATTGTTCTCTTGGTGTGTGTGTGTCTGTTTTAATACTGGTACACTTGAGCTCTTCTAACAGGCCGTGAGAAACCAATAGCAAGGAGAAGACAGAAAAGAGATTAATAACTCGCGCTGCAGAGTTCAATAGAAGGGAGGGGGCCCGTTTTGCATAGAAGGGATGCTTCCTTCAAACTACAGGGAAAGGTGAGTATGTCATGGCCACATAATGTCATAGATGCAGACAGAGGTTTCTCTGTGAGGCAGACGAGGCAAAGGCTGAGCCAGGGGGAGGGGGCACTTCTTGCGGAGAGCTGTGAAGGTTAGGGGTGGGAGGGAGGCAGGAATAAATGAAAAAATTGACACGTACACACCAGGCCCCAGTTAAGGCAGCCATATTTACTTTCGATTGGCCTCATTTAGTAGAGAAATGCTTTTAACTGACTTCTAACTGAATAAAAATAAAGTGAGAAAAACAAAAGAGAGGAAGGAATAGACAAGATGGTATTTACTGTAATTCAGAAGAGGGTGGACTTGTAATTATTCATTCACTTATTTATCCGTTCTACAAATACTGAGTGGCTATCATGGGCCAGATGCTTGTCTAGACACTGTTAATGGTCATTAAAAGGCAGACGAAAAAGCCCTGTCTCAGGGAGCACACAGTCTAACCCTCTCCACATACATGCCAGGTCAGTCCTTGCTCATGTTCCTACAAAGTGTTTGGCTTCTCCACAGCTTCCGCTGCTACACGGAATGTGCCAAGGAACAGCCTTTCTTCTTAATAAAGGGCTGAAGCACAGAGAACAAGTGTGAATCAGCTACACTGAGGACAGGTTGGTTAACACTCATTCCAATAAAACTGGAAGGACATTTCAGAAAAAGAATGCCATCACTCGGTTGGGGACTTGGCCCAGCCTCCAGATTTAACAGTCTCTGAAAGAATCGGTGTTTTCTGATCATCCATCTGACATGCTTTGCTCAGAATGTGATTTTCTGACTAAGGCGCGAGGCTCGAAACCACTTCGGGACTAAGTGACAGATAGACGTTGTCAAATCCATGGGAGGGCCCCCAGGTGTGTGCTACAGAAGCAAGGGATGTGGCCATGTCCTTTCTGGTCAAGTTTCAGGATAAATAGATTTAAAGGACAGAACTGTTACTGGGATTTGGCCACCCTGGGAAGGAACATGGTGTTTCAACACAGCCTTCCCAGACTGAAAGCCACTCAGACACGGACCATCATTCCAGGCATTCGGCACACCAGTTTCTACCAGCGGCCAAGTGCGTAATTGCCAGGAACTGGCCAAATCCATGGAGACACCAGTCATTTTGAATGCTGAAACATGTTTGTAATACACTGGAATGAACGTAAGCCTGACTCATTCAATCAAATCTGAGTCCCACACAGGGAATTTCTGCACAGGAGAGAGATGTTTACTGAAATCCTACTTTTCTCCACCGCCATCTCCCATTCCAGGAAGAACAGCTATTATCTGGTTGGCCTTGCCAATTTCTGTTTTGTACTTTAGGTCATTAATATGGATGCTTCTAACATACGTGTTCCCACCTCATTCCAAATTCAGTACAGTGCGAAGTGATGAAAATAATGCTCTTTCTCCTTACTTTAGGTTAGATTTAAAATGAACTAAGTATTGCTAAAAGACAGAGATTTAAAGAGCAGAAGAATCTTTCTCCATTTTTGGCAAATTTCAAAAATTGGTTTCCCCAAAACCAATGAGATGAGAAGGGGAAAGGGTGCTAGTTCCACACCCCATACGGAGCTGCCCGGGCTCGTAGCAGCAGGGAGGGAGCAGGCGCAGCCTCAGGGGCTGCCCAGACCTCTCAACTTGAAGACAGGAAATCCAACCACCTGGTCCAGGCTCCCTTCCCCAGTTTCTTTCAAGTACAGTCTTGATTCCTCAGGTTCAGAAATCTGATTTTCCCAAAGATTGACCCAGCCCACATCATTGATTCATATCTGAGATCAGAAGTCAGGGTCTTATGAGTCCAGGTCGTGTGACTCCGATGCCCCTGCTCTTTCTGATGGGCCCCCCTGCCCTAGTGGGAACCCACGTGCAGGTGCAACAAGAGGTTACACAATGGCTTCCAAAGAGCAGGTGCTTTGGGGGAGTGGGAGGGAGCACAGCAAGTACCAGGGTAGGACAGGCCACTTGGAGAGAGCTGGCAGTGCACAGCAGGAGACACCTGAGTGAGGGTCAGGAGCCAGAGTCCAGTTGCAGGGCAGGCCAGGGATGGGGGAACAGCGAGAGATAATTAGGGCCCTATTCAGAACTAAGGCAGACACTCTCTCAGGAAAACAGCAGAAGCCAGAGATTAGAAAAAAGCTGGGTACGGGGAATGCTGGAGGGGCCCACCGCCCCCATGATTAACCTTCGGCTGAGTTTCGAGCAGTGCATCTGTTACAGCTCTTCTGTCCGGGCCCAGAGCCCAGCAGGGCCTGAAGGTGCAGCCAAGTGGCTGCCGCCCGGGACCGAGCAGAAAACAGGGGCAGCGCACGGGGCAGGTCGCTGCAGTGCCGCCACCAACCAGCCTTCAGGGTTCGAAATCCTTTTCTACATACTTTTTCTTGACTGTTGATTCTGTTTTCCCTCTGGAAAACTTTCCTAGAGATGGCTTGAAAGGCATACCATACAATTTACCACCCAAACCTGGACACTTAAAAGTTACAGGGAAAGCTGTAAATAATTACGCCAGTACAGCAGTCATAAACCAGGCCTGACCCAGGCCAGCACGGACATGCGGTCACCCTAGCTTGAGACCAAGCACGCAGGACTCAGACACGCCTGGGCATAGCTGGCAGAGAGGGGATAACCCTGCTCGGTCATTGACAGGCCAGGCCAGGGGACTGCTGGGAGGTTACTCACTCTGACAGAAAAGTCAAAGTACACACACTGGGTTCAGTGACACCCAGACAGGGCCAGAGGGGACGGATGATTCTGCCCCATGTTGGCTGCACCTGACCTCCTGTGACCCAGGTGCCATGGCTTTAAAAAGCCAGTGAAACTAAAAAGAGCTGTTTCATTAAAGTGTCCATGGGACAGGACATTAGAGATGCAGGGTTAGCAGATCACGCGACAGCAACTTCAGCAGCAACAGAGAAGGTGAAGTTGGCATGGCAGTTGGGAGGGACATCGGTGGCTAGTTCAGCACCTTCGGTGGGTGCCAGCATGGTGTCAGCACGACCCAGGGTCGGGCAGTGAGTGGAGCCACGATCACAGCCAGCGAGGGCTGGAGACAGGCACGTGGTGCCCTGCTCTGGCACCTCGGGGCATGAAGCAGGTCATCTGTGAGGACCATCGAACTGCTATGAAGAAGACAGGGGCTGCATTTTCACCAAGTGGATAGAGAAAGAACCAGAGAAATGTTATTTCAAAAGGGATGGTTATTTTGACTTTAATTTTAACCCCAAGTTGATGAGGGCTGGGGAACTTAAATATTTCTCCATCACAGGGTGAGGTACTCCCTGATGTTGTCTGAGTTTGGGAACCTTCTTAACTTGGGGCCACTCAGTTCATATCAGTAGTTTTGTGGTTGAAAGTAGGCATTAACCCCCCAAACATATACATCCAATAACACCTGCATCTATAAAATAATGCAGGAAAATATTTACACATGTTAACACATAATATAGGAACATTTTCCAAAAATTCTAAAAATTATAACTTTTTGCTACCTCATAAAGAATGGTATCTACTCATTCTCTCCAATATCCAACTGATTAGTGTTAGTCTTCCAACAATTTGAAATTAGATGCTGCTTTGAAATAAAATGACTCACTCACCAAATGGCCAAATGAAAAAGACAGGCAATACCAAATGCGAGCAAAGATGTTGAGCTAGAATGCTATCACAGAGCCACTGGGAGTGTGAACTGGTATAACCTCTTTGGGAAACCGGCAGTATCAACTGAGAATGAGCACACGCACTTCTACTCCTAGTATGTACACAACAGCAATGTATATGTGTGTTTAACGAAAGCCATGGACATGAATGTTTATAGCAGCATGATTCATAACAGCCCAGTGCTGGAAACTACCCAATGTTTATCAACAGCAGGTTGGGTAGATAAATTCTAGCATATTCAAACAATGAAATACTGCCATGAAAATGAGCAAGTACAACTACGCATCACAATAACATGAATGAATCACACAAACATAAAGCTGAGCAGAAGAGGCCACACACAAAATTACAACCCCTAAGCAAGCAAAATCAACCAATAGTGTCAGAAGTCAAGAAGTGGTAACCCTGTGCAGGATAATGGACGGGGACACAAAGGAGGCTCCTGGGGCCTAATAATGTTCCGTTTCTTGATCTGGGCTCTGATTAAGGGGTATGAATTTTTATTGAGCTTATCATTTGTCACTTCTGCTACATTCTACTCATCAAGCTAGTCCCTAAGGCCAGTCCATATTTGAGAGGAGAAGTCTCATGAGGCACACTCTGCCTCGTGATAAAGCAGGACAAAGACACACTGCAGAAGAGCAGGTGGGATGCGTGACATTGTTGTAGGAAATACAATCTATTCCCATTATAAGGGCAAAGGCATTTTAAATTTGTAAGTAATGTTTTAAATAAGTTTTACAATCTACTGTAATTATCCAGGGCAAATAGAACTCAGCATTATTGTGGAGTAAAGCCAAAACCTTAGGAAGATGAAGAAAATAAAAGCAACTTCTATTATCTAAGAGAAAGGACAATAAAAGATAAGTTATACTTGATGAATATGTGTGTGAAGTATAATGGGAGTTCTTTGTACTATTCTTACAATGATTCTGTAAGTTGGAAATTATATAAAGTTAAAATTTAAAAATAGATAATGATAATGATAATAATAATAATAATAATAATAATAATAAAAAGAGCAACCCAAACACAGGAAACCAGGAAGGATAGTCCAGTTTGGGCCACATGCATTCCCTGAACCAATAACTGTGACCAGAGGCACAGGGTACGTGAATACGTCGGTCCCGGAAACATGCCCAACAAGACCACGTGAAACTGGAAGGGGCCAACTCTCCAAAGAGATGAATAATGGAAAAAAACACACGTCTGCAGCAAATGTCATACGCTGTATCTGACAGTCATCACGAGAGAAATTCTTAAACTTCTTGTGTCAAGAATGAGGAAGTATGTTCTCTCCAAGTTGCATTTAACACTAAGATTCCAGTGTTCTCTTGTTCTCTACCTAACACATGTCAAATCCATTAGTATTAATATTAAAATATTTTTAAATATAGCTCTGTTGTAAAACATACATCCAAGTATAACTACTGATGGCTATCATGTTTCATTTCTCTTTGAGTTTCTCTCAAAACACTCCTCTGTCTAGGAACATGTGTTTACACTTTTTTGTCTGGCAGTTTGGATAAACCCCCCACGTTGTTTTGATCACAAACATTTCAGTTAACAGCCGTGAGTCTCACATCAAAAAATTAACTGAAGACTACAGGTGGGACAGGCTGAACTGAAGCTCCCACTCCTCCTCTCAAGGAAGAAACTTGGAATTAGAGAGGAACCAGGTTACTCTGATGCCGTTTAACCAGAAGGCTCAGTGAGAAGCCTTGTTAGTTTATGTGGGACCCTCAATAATAAAGGGACCAAGCCAAGCAGAGAAAAACATTTTAACATAATAAAGCCAAAACTCTTTGGGAGAAGTAGACTTACAGTTAATGTTATTAGAAGGAATGCGCATTTCTCTCATAGCCCATGCGACAGAGGTGGGCAAACTTCTGTAAACAACCAGACGGCAAATGCTTGCATGGGCTTTGCAGGCCATTCAGTCCGCGCTGCAACTGCTCAGCTCTGCTGTTACAGCACAGAAGCAGCCACAGACAGCACTTAAATAAGTGAGTGTGGCTGTGTTCCAGTTAAACTGCACAAAAACAGGCCTGCAGGGTTCGGTCCATGGGCCGAAGTCTGCCAACCCCTGGACCAGACTTAAAAAACAAACAACAACAACAACAACAAAACCCTCCATCACCTAGGTGAGATGTGTTTGTCTTTGGGTAAAGAAAAAGCAAGCCTGGACACTGTCCTGCCGGGGAGAACAAAGAGAAGGTGAAATATTCCAGTTTACCCAGCCCTCTATGCCCTCCTGCCATGGGACCGGAGCTCACTCTTCCTCTC
Organism: Tonatia bakeri; assembly: GCA_004024845.1. Taxonomy (NCBI): domain Eukaryota; kingdom Metazoa; phylum Chordata; class Mammalia; order Chiroptera; family Phyllostomidae; genus Tonatia; species Tonatia bakeri. Next base: position 23,731 of record PVIA01006143.1, read on the forward strand.
CTCTGCGGAATCAGCAGGAGCTACAGCAGACTGAGTTGTGCTCACATCCAGCTGAGGCCAGTGAGGCAGAACTGGCACAGTACTTGAAGGGGGTGGGACTTAATTCCGAGGGAGGAGGTATATTTTGAGGAAATGTCAGGAACACCTGGTGCTGAGGATTAAAGGGAGAAGTGAAGAAAAGGCAGGAGTTAAGAAGTGAGGGAGTATCAACATGCTGAAGCCCACCCAGACAGCACCTGTTCCGTGTCATACAGAGATATGAATTACCTTACCTAGATTCCAGGTCCTAATCTTTCTTTGAACCCTCTCTTGAATGCTTCGGAAAAGAAGCTCGTACGCCTACCACAGGCCCTGCTTCACTTCCTACCACTCTCCACCTCACTCAGTCAGCTTCTCCCATACTGACCTCCTTGCTGTTCCTTGAACACACCTAGTATATTCCTACCCCAGGGCCTTTGTGCCTCCTTACTCTTCAGACAGATTGAGAGCTCCTCCTCCAAATATTCAAATGGTTCACTCTCTTCATTTGGGTGTTTCTCAAACGATGTCTCCTCGAAGATGTGGTCCTTGACTTTTCTATCCAGAATGGCATCCTCATCAGGCTCCACTTACTTTTTCTTCCCCGCACATATCACTGCCTGTCTCCCCAATAGCATGTGAGTTGTACAAAGGCAGGGACTTTGCATAGTCCACTCCAATATCCCAAGTACTTTGAATAGTACATAGGACACAGATGGTACTCAATAAATACTTACTGAATAAATGGATGAATGAACTCTAATATGTCTGTTATGGCTAATTTTGTGTTAACTCAATTGGTCTATGGTATACAGATATTTTGTCAAGCATTATTCTGGATGTTTCTGGGAAGTGTTTTTGGATGGGATTAATATTTAACTGGATGAACTTTGAATAAAGCAGACTCCCCTATATAATGTCGGTTGGCCTTATCTAATCAGCTGAAGGCATGGATAGAACAAAAAGGGAAGAGGGCATTTTGCATCAAACAGCCTTTGGACTTCATATGCAACATCAACTAGTCCTGGTTCTACAGCAGCCTGACTGCCTTTGAACTCCAGCCATACTCTTTTCTGAGTCTCCAGCCCCTCAGCCTCCCTCACAGGATTTTGGACCCACCAAGGCTCCACAATTGTGGAGGCCAATTCCTTAAAATAAACCTCGTTATGTATATATCCTACAGGTTCTGTTTCTCTGGAGAAAACTAACCGATGCAGTTTCTAAGTCAAACTTTGCTACATTCTTCACTAAGGAATTCTTCCTAATAACTGTATTAGGAAGAGTTGTTTTTCACATCATGAGTCAGGGAGCTGAAACTTCTGCATATTTTTGTCAGATCTGCAGGGAATATCACCCCAGGTGACCTTCTTCCCCATGGCAAGCAAAACGGGCACTGGAGAATGGAGCAGAGAAAAACCAAACACATTTTTGAAAGATTATAACTGATTATCTAAGAAATACTGGTGCTTGGAACCATCTGGAGACTTTTTATCTTTCCTTTGTACGATATTATTTCATTCATATTTAGTAAACAGGAAGGTTGATCTACACCCTAATCTGTCTAGATCCTAGAGTAGTAAAGAATATAAAATATCAAACATACGAGGTATCTAGAGTTTTAGCCATCTCCATGGTATTTGTATGACTAATATGACAGTGATGATAAAGTCTGCGGGATGTAATGTGTTTTCATAAGATACTCCAGGACAGGGCCCCGCCTTCCCACGCCATTCAAACAACTTTTTAAAAAGAAAAACAAAATTCCCTACCCTAATAGACTTCCAAATCCTGCCATGAGGAAGCTCAGCTTCCCAGTGTTGCCAAGGCGCTGGGGCTGCCTTTAAACCCTTTCGCCTAGCCCTGTCCCCGCCCCTCCATCCTCCTAACTGGCAGGAGGTAGAAGCCCTCCCAGCTAATCCAAGCTCCACAGGACCCGCCTCCCGCGCGTCTTTCAAAGGCCACCTAGGAACCAATGAGCGGTTAGAGGCCGAGCTTGGGCACACGGGGGGCGGAGTAACAAAAAGGACGAGAGCGTGATTGGTTCCTAGAAGACGCCGCGCTCCACCTCACAAAAGGATATACCAATGAGATGATCGGAGGGGCGGGCTCGGCGCGGGGCACTGAGACTCTGCTGCAACCGGGAGAAGGTGGCGGGTCACGACGTGGGGCGGCCAGCGATGAAGCCGGTGAGTCGGGGTGAGGCTTGGAGGAACGAAGACACAGGGACGTGAGCGGCCTGGCTTCTGGTGTTGGCTCTTCCACTTACAGTATAACCGGTGTCAGTTTATTCTGGATCTCAGTTTTATTCTGCTCCCCAGTTCTTGGGCCCGGGGACAGCCCGGGGCTGGTCGCGGAATGACTCGCGCAGTAACCGTCGTGGGTAGGGGAGGTGGCGCTTCCCGGGACCACGAGAGTGGTGACTGCGAAAGAACAGGGTCGATAGAGAACGAGGGAAGAAGGACATTTGCTGTGCGCGTCTTGAGGGTTGTGTGCTGTTGCTTGCGGAGTCTCCTAAGCCTCGCGACAGCCCTGCCAGAAAGGGCTTAGCCCCGTTTTACCAAGGAAACAGGCTTAGAGAGCTTAAGTGTTTCAGTGTATCTCTATCGTCTGCCGGATACCCCATGCCGAAAGGATGTACCGGGCTGCCCTGTGCCCCGTGGGGAGCAGTCCTTGACGTGGGCGAGGGAAATTCTCATGAACGACGATTGCCAACTTTTGCTTCTGGGTGTTGTCACCACTGTCACCATCCCCCGGGGCCACCTGGCCCTGCGAGCCTTTCCCTGAGGTTCAGAATCCCTGGGTCTTGGCGAGTGGAAACGTCCAACTGCGTTAGGATTTGTAAACCTGCCTGAGAGAGCCTGACAGAGTGGGCCACACAAATTGAAAATCTTGAATTATCAAAACTGCTTTAAAGAGAAAGGGGGAGGGGGGAACACAGATGCAAGAAGCTGAAGTCCCACCTGACTCACGTCACCTACCACCAAGGTTGACAAGTTATTGAAGGGCCTCCATTTGAGTTGAGTTGATAATCAATACAGAGAGATGCAAAGCAACTCAAATCTGTAGCCTAATTTGGCTCTGTAATGTGATCTTGAAGTAACAAACAAGAACATTATAGAATAGAGCTTTGGCGCTAGAAAGGCCATTAGATGGTTACACTTACTAACCCTCGTGTTGTCGTGAGGAGAGCCAGCAGCCGTCCTTCCCTGCTGATGACCTCTTTCACCACTTGTCCCCCTGGGACTAGCGAGTGATCTGACCCTCAAGTTTGGGAGGAGCTGAGCACAGATAGCTCAAACCTTCCCTTCTCTCTGCAGAGAGTCCATCCTGGAGTGCCCTCTGCCACCTGGGAGCCCTGGGTTGTCATGGCTGCTATGACTGGGAAATCCAGCTCTGGAGTGAAGAAGCCCGCCAGATCACTGCTTTAAAGCCATATGATGCTCAGTAGTAAAATTAACATATTGATTTCCATTTGCCTTTCCTATGTCCAACTAAGGAGAAGAAAGGGGTATTTTTATTGGTCCTGTAAAACTCCAACAGTCTTCCATGTAGAAATGATGCCTACAGGATTGAGTTCCAGCTCCTTAGCACACCAAGTCTACCTCAGTCTCTCTAGTCCAATGATCCACAATAAGTTGAGGGCCAGTTATTCCACCTATACTCCTACCCCAACCAAACCACTGGGCTGCATGGGGGTTATTTTTTGATAAATAGGGTAGGTAAAACTACATCTCTCTCTAGCTTCATCTCTGCTCTGATATCAGTTTCAAAATAAACAAGCCCTTTCTCCTTTTGCCATAGTAGCCTTAACTTCTTCCCTGCCTGCCTAAAACCTCCTGCTCATCCCTCAAAACCCAGCTAATGCGTCACCTCTGAGAAGCTTTCTCTGGCTCCCTAGGTAGTCATTCACTCCTTTTCTGCTCTAAACTTCATAGATTATCCTTCTATTCTAGCACTTAAATTTTTCTTCTGTAATCTGTGCACACACACATATCTGTTTCTCCAACTATTCTGAAGGCAGGCTTTTTATTTTATGAATCTTTGCTCTCCAGAACTTGGCAAATGAACGTGCGCAGGAAATGTTTGTGAAGGGATGAATGCATCTCACTGTGTAGTTGTGGAAAACAGATCCAGAATAAACTGACATCCCATATACAGTAAATGGCAGAGCCAGCACCGGAAGCCAGGTTTCTTGATTCCCAAACCAACTCTCTTCTTCAAAGTGCTTAATTATTAATAGAATGGTAAATTGCAATAATTTGGTGTTGATATGGCTGATCTCTCTGATATTCTGTATTGAATAAATTGAAAATATGTATTCAGTGCATGTTTAAGCAAAGATCATTTGTACTAAGACTATACATAAGTAATCTTTACAGCTATTTAACATAGCCGTTTTCTTTTGAAGCCTAGTTCATTGCAAACAAGTGAGTTTGACTCATCAGATGAAGAGCCTATTGAAGATGAACAGACTCCAATTCAGATATCATGGTATGTTCACATTTGTGACCAATGATGAGCTAAAATATTTGGTGTGTATGTCATAATCTTTACAGCATGAAGAACATATTGAAAATATGTAATGATTCTCTGTTTATATAATTCTAATCTTTACAGGATTGTCTAACACCATGATTTATTTACTATCTATGATAGAATTAGGCTTTTTTGCAGGTGGGGGGGTCCTTTATACTTTGAGAAAACCACAGTAGAAACAAGTAAGGAGTTGAGATTGGACTGGAACAATCTCCCATTTAGTACTGAAACCTACTTATTCTTTTATGACCAAAGGTAAGCATGCTTACCAAATAGGTATTTAATCGTTTTAGCATTTATCATTTAATCATTTATCATCTAGTCAAATCCTAGAACTGCCTTCCACAGTAATGCATCTGTCAGCAGACCATTTAAGAAAAAACCACATTACCATAGATACAATAACAAGTACAAATGTCTCTATATAAAATCAAGTTCCATATCTTGGCAATAACTAATGGTTATACCAGATTCTCTACAACCAGCAACCAAATTCTTTCTTGCTTGCTTGTAAATGTAATAATCTCCTTCTTGAAGAAAGCTGTTCCCTATCGTAGGAAGAGAAAAACAGTACAGCGTTGTCCCTGAGGTTTTTTATTCTGCCATCAAATAACAATTATTTTTCATTGCCCCTTCTAACCCCCATTTTAAACTAAAAAATCCATCTAATTTTCAGAGTCAGGTGGTATTTACCATATTTTTCGGACCATAAGATGCACCTAGGTTTTAGAGGAAAATAGGGAAAAAAATTTTGAAGCAAAAAATGTGGTAAAATATTTAATAACATAAATAACATGATATTTTACCAATATAAACGTAAACAGAACTCAGCAGCAGCATTAACAACCGTTATTCCTCCCAAATGCGGGGAGGGGGGGCGGGGGGGGCGGGGTGCAGCTTATAGTCCAAAAAACACGGTGTGTGTTTCCCTCTAAACTCATCTTCTGTCCTGCAAATAAGGTAAGCCTCGGCTTCCTCCCACTGAGTACTGCAATCTGGGATTATGGTTTCTAGAAATTACTTCATTCTAACCAAAACCCATCACAACAAAGAGTGGGTGGCCTGTAATTTTTTACCACACGGAGTCTGATCTGTTTGAGGAGGTCCTACAGAGAAACCTCAAAACAGCAGAATGGATGCTGGGGATGAAACTGTCAGACACTCACTTTCCAGCTTGGTCACTAAGACCAATGTCTCAGGTGACGTAAGTACACTTTAAACTAGCTGTAGGCATTCTAGTCTTGCCACTTTTTAGGACTTAAATGGTAACAAAGGAAGTAGTAAGTCTCTGTGTCAAAACTTCCCTTTTTGTGACCAATACATTGATATTGAACTATGAATTTTTGTTTTGTGACTACAACAAACCTTTGAAACACCCTTGTTCAGTGGCAAGCACACACATTTGTTACATTGCGTTTCCATTTATAACTCTTTAAAAAGTGAACTAAACAAAGTTTTCTTTTCTTTTCAGGCTACCCCTGTCACCAGTGAACTGTTCTCAGTTTCTTGGTGTGTGTGCTCTCCCAGGTGGGCGACACAGCAGTTGGCTTCTCGTTGGTATTTTTAAAGGTTTTTTGTTAGTTTGGTCAGCTAACAAATTATTCTCTGTATTGATTATTAGAATTTCATAGGCTATCAGCTTGGGGAACTCACTTTTGGGAGCCCTTATGGTGGCCATAGATAAAGGAACACAGATCCACTCTTCAGCCCTTCCAGATCCACATTTACAGTTCTGTATTTCTGATTTACCTATCTTAATATAATTTAAATACTGAGTACAACGTGAGGCTGAAGGCTATAGCCAGGTACTTGTTACGGAAAGGACATGGCATAAGTAAACTTGATATTAGGATTTTCTTCAGCTGGGATCTATAAATCCCTGGATTATATTCCTAAGAACATAAGAAATTGAAATTTACATTCAAAATGGAAATGAAACATGTAAATGTTCATATAGAATGACTTTCTAAAGTAGCTATATTGTGTTAAACTGTACTTGTTGTTATATGACCAAAAACTGACTTTTCCACTTGTCTTATTACCACTTACAGGTTGTAAATTTAAAGGTATTAGAAGAAATATCCAAAAAGATACAGGTAGGTGTAATAGGATGATACTGCTGCATGATAGTAAAAAACTCAGATTTTCAAAATATTCTATTCTCGTTAGCCTGGAATTGTCAAGGCTACTAGTCCTACCAATGTCATTTGATCAGAATAAAAATGTAAAACTGCTTGATTCTGACCAGTATAGACTTTTTTAAATCTTAAGATTTCTTCCTGGTTATTTTAGACTATCAACTTGCTGATGTACTTCCTCTCATTTATTCCTTACCTACCAAAAAGGACTTGAAGAGGCTAACAGTATTACAAGTATTTGTAAAGATTTTCTGATTTAGAGACACCCACCTGGTAGGAAATTTCCATTTGGAAAACATTTCATGTAAATCACTGGTTCAAGAACCAATCTTACACATTTTGGAAAGCCCTATTTATTTAGTATCTTCTACAGAAGGGGTTTCCAATATTTTACGAAACCTTTTGTTTTACAATGGAATCCAATATATAAACCAGAAAAGTGTTTGATGCAGGGAGACCTAGGGTCTCCTTAAGCAGTTACTGTGCTTCCTCCTCAGAGTCCTCTCCAGGAAGTTGAAAAACCACTGTATAATTGAAATTTTACATTGCAACAGTGTTATGTGGAGCATCCCTGGCCAGTAAGAAATATAGTGGGATCCACAAATAGAAGCCATATATGTAACTTCACATTTTCTAGTTGTCATGTTAAAAAAGTAAAAAAGGTGAAATTAATGTAATAATATATGCTATTTAACCTAATATAGCCTAAATAGTACCATTTCCATGGGTGTTTATTATAAAACAAATTATCGATGAGTTTTTTTGTATTTAATCTTTGAAATTAGATATGTATTTTTCACTTAGAAAACATCTCAATCTAGTCACATTTCAAGTGCAAATCTAGAGGTTCATGATCAAAGGCACTTTGTATAATACTTAAATAGTTAAATGTCCTTGGATTTAGGAGGCGGGGAGGGGGAGGAGGCTCACATCAGCCAGAATTAGTTATTCATTATGAACCAAATCCTCTAGAGTGAATATTGCCATAATAAAGTTCTGGTACAGCCCTGGCTGGTGTGGTTCAGTGGGCTGAGCAGCCTCCGAACCAAAAGTGGCTTGATTCCCAGAGAGGGAACATGCCCGGGCTGTGGACCAGGTCCCAGCTGGGGGGTATGCAGGAGGCAACCGATGGATTCTCAATCTCTCTTTCTCCCTCCCTTCCCCTCTCTCTAAAAAGTAAATAAAATCTAAAAGGAAAGTAAGTTCCGGTGTATAGAATGGCCTATGGTGCTATTGCTTGGTTCATCTCCAGTATAGTAAAAGTAACTAAGTTGGATAATTCTAATGCTTTATTTCCTGGGGACCTCGTGCATAAATTAAATACATGATGGTGTGGCACGGCATGAATATTAGGGAGAGCACCAGAGCTCTGGCACCACGGCTGTGCTGGAGATTTTACATGCAATGCTTAGGGTAGAATATGAAAGCAGCAAACGTGACTGATTTTGTGAGAAGACAAGGGGGAAAAAAGTGCTATCATCCCTTCTCAAGAGTTTATGTTGAAATAGTAGGTGTTTTTAAATGCAAAAAAAAAATTATTGTACATTTTTTTTTCAAGAACAGCAAGCAATATAATTGACTCATCTTAAAATTCAGTAAAAAGTATTTTGATTTATAAATTCAGGTCTAACTTTAATCACCTTTCATTTCAGATGCTTCGAAATCCCATTTTGTGCTTAGTGACTTGATTTTTTACCCTAGTTTCAAGGCACATCAATATTGCCGATTATCAGTAAATATTTCAAATTTATAGATTGTCATTTGTTATGTGATTAGTTTGAGTTAAAAAATATAACTCCATATTCTCCCTCTTGACTGGAATTAAATCTGTAACATTTTGTACATGTGTGTCTGTATTTTGGTCTATTGGCAGAAGAACTAAAGAGCTATGGTATACAGGACATATTTGTTTTCTGCACCAGAGGGGAACTGTCCAAATACAGAGTTCCAAACCTTCTGACCCTCTACCAGCAGTATGGAATCATCACTCACCACCACCCAATCCCGGAGGGAGGGACTCCTGACATAGCCAGCTGCTGTGAAATAATGGAGGCGCTGACAATCTGCCTTAAAAATAACCGAAAAACCTTAATACAGTAAGTTCTCTTTTTCTCCATACATTACATGAGAAATGTCCTAGTCAGAATGATACCTCAGATTACATTCAGTTATTACCTACCTTTTGCTGCAAGGATCAAAAAGAAATAATGCACGAAAAGTACTAGCACAATACCTGGCACAGAGCAAGCACTCAGAAATTTGCTGTTATTCCTTTTGAAGAGTAAGGACAATAAATGAGTAGATTTGGACATTTTTAGAATAGAGTTACAGGCTTTATTCTTTTCCTTTTGTCTTAGACCTTTAGTTATAATTTTGGGACCCTCTCTCCCAAAAAAAGGCAGTGCATTATTCTCATGTTAACATTACTTATTGGTCAGTCTTTCAGTTGCTTCCGACAGCAAGAAGTCAATTCTTCAAATATTGGCAGCAAAGAGCTCTGGCTGGTGTGGCTCAGTGGCCAAAAGGTCACCGGTTCGATTCCCAGTCAGGGCACATGCCTGGGTTGCAGGCCAGGGCCCCCATTTGGGGCGTGCGAGAGGCAGCCAGTCTGTGTTTCTCGTGCACATCGATGTTTCTCTCCATCTCTTTCTCCCTCCCTCCTTTTGTCTCTAAAAATAAATAAAATCTTTTTTAAAAATTGGCAGCAAAGAAATCATCTCTAAGCAATGAGCAGCCTTAAAAATATGACTTAAAAATTATATTTGATGATATAAACTTGCTACCAGAATGCAAGAGGGACTCTCATTATTTGTCAGTGGCTCTACAAGCTGCTGATATGAAAGTTTAAAACAATAAAATAGGCTGAGGGAAAAAATGAGGAGAGAAGAAAAAAGCAGCTTGGAGAGGAGAAGAGGAGAGTGGCAGCTGGCGGTAGACAGAAGCAATGCAAAGATGAGCAGTGGCACTATGGGTAAGAACAGCACACGCTCTGCCAGAAGTGAGACACAGCAGGGAGGGCTGGTCCTAGTCCTTCTGTGTGCTAATGTAATTTTGTGTATCCTAATAAGATGCTTAATTCTTTCTGGAACAAGACAGAATATTAAAAACTTTGATACCTCAAAAGCCCAAGTCCCAGAACTCATTGCACTGAGCTAGAAAGTATGAGGGTTCTACCGAAGAACTGCGTTGTCTCAGACCCCTAGGGCAAGGGCAAGCTCAGCCAACTTCTCTTCCTCCACCTAGAGCTCAGCGGCCCCGTGCCAGCAGTTCCTGTTCTGGAGGCACACCAAGCCAGTGCAGGGTCCTTGAGGAAACACACCTGTCTGTGGCCAACTCACCTCCCACATACAGAGAACTAGAGCCTGTGCAGCAGAGAAGAAGGAGCTGGAAGCCATCCTTTGGTCCGCATTTGCAAACTTTCTCTAGAGAAAAGCATCATCTCTCACTGCAAGCAATTCCTAATTGCTTTACTAATTATAAAAGCAAGATTTTAGAATAGTTGTCTATGCTCATTTTTCTAAGTCGAAGTAAAATAGCATTAGATAATTAGATGTAGCTAATGAAAAATATTTTCCAGTTTTTGGACCCATTTTTCAAACCAATTCTGAGATTTTTTTTTTTCCCAACTAAATCTTGGAAAGAGGCTTCTACGGAAGTTTCCAGAGATCAAACTAGCTCCGGTTAGTGAAGCTTAACAAATTCCACTCTGACAGGTCCCAGCAAATCAAATGCTCTGATGTTGGAACAGAATACAGACAGGATAGAAAGGTGAAGGGCAGCCCATAAATCTTTACACCTGATGACTGGAATTTTTCTTTGTCCCAGACCTTTCAAAGGTGTGGAGTAAATATGACAAAGACAGTTTTCCATCCATTCTGCCATCCCTGTGCCCACATTGCTAGGCAGCTCCTGGGTTTACCCTCAGAAACAGGGTCTGGTCATCTTCTGTCTTGTCCACTGGTACTGTCTAACTGATCATGCCCAGACATTTCCATTATTTTATGAAGCCAGCGAACACTGCTTGCCTACCATGATATACCATCTCCCAGGGTTTTTGTAACAAAGTACCGCAGGCTGGATAGCTTAAAACAACAGAAGTTTGTTTTCTCTCAGTTCTGGAAGCTGGAAGCCCCATATCAAACCAACCGCCTCACTCACTCTGAGACTCTCTCTAGACAGGGTCCTTCCTTGCCCCTCCCTGGCTCCCAGCGGTGACGGTCAGTCCTCAGCGTCGCTTGGCTTGCAGCTGCATCACTGCAGTCTCTGCCTCTGTCACCACAGGATTCTCCCTGTGTTTGTCTTCACATGGGGTTTCCTCTCCTAAGGACACCTGTCAGATTAGGTCAGGGCCCACCCCAACGACCTCATGTTACCTTGATTACACCCGCAAAGACCCTATTTCCAAATAAGGTCACATTCACAGGACTTCAACACTTCTTTTTGGGGACACAATTCACTCCATAACACCCACTGTATCCCAAACTGAATCCAGAGCACACACTGTGAAGCACAGCCCCCACCCTGAGGAACCCACAGTTAATGACACTACCACGTAAGTGCAACAGGACTCACACAAGGTGTGTGTGAGGCAGCACACGGGACAGCGGTGGTTTCTGTCAGGCACGCAGCCTTTCGGGCAATGAAACGTGAGCTGGGTTTTGAAGGACGAGCAGGAATCCATCAGTCACAGAGAGGAGGAAAGATAAGGGTAGCAGGAGGTATAAAGTAGTGTCCATCCTGCAGGAAACCACGGCAGGGTTCCCTCTACCTTTCTGCAGTAGACCCTCGTCCCTGAGACAGGCCTACATCTGGGACACTGAGTCGAAAGGAAGTTCATGAATCCTCGGAAGGTCTGGTCCGCTGTCTCACATTCCATCACAAGACATCCCCACAACTTCATCTACAACACAGTGTAGTTACTGATGTTCAGGATAGGCCACCAGCACCCAGTTAGGTTCTGCATACCCTCTAAGAAAGTTAGGAAGTGTGTACTCATGTTTCAGGGTCTTTGAAAATGCTTTAAATAGTTTTGTTGCTTTCAAGGTTAATCTTCATTTTTTTGAAAGTTCAGTTATGCAGAATTGCCAATATCTTCGCAGTGTTAACGTGAACTTCCTACTCTGTGCCAAGCTCTGGTCTAAGTCCTTCACAGATGTTACCTCACTCAGTCCTCACTGTTGCTGTCCCCATTTTACAGGGGAAAAGGCTGAGGCCCAGAGAAGCTAAAGAACTTGCCTAGGTTCACACATGTTATCAATGACAGACCTAGGATTCACCCCGGCAGTGGGGCTCCAGAGCCCATGCTAACCCTCTGTGACACGCTACCTCCGTACCCTCTTTAGATACACGAGGAGTTACTATACGGACAGCAGTAAAATCGTAACCACTAAGGCTTTATTCAGGCAGGAAGACAATCCAAGTGGTGACTGGTAAATAGGCTAATTTCTGTCTATTTAGTACTTGTTACTAAGTTCCACCTCTCTGATGCAGATCCTGGAGTTTAAAGAGGTCACTAAATAGGCCTTGCCTACCTTGACCCTTACAGGTGTTCAAATACCTAACAAATAAGCACTTTGCTCCTCTTTATTCCAAAATATGTATTAATCTTGGTGTACAAGGCACTGGGCCAGGAATTAGAGTTTGAAATAGATGGTAGAAACAACAGGTTTTTCGTTGTAATTGTTGGGATGCAAAGAAAATATACAAATTCTGAAACTCTACTTCCCTTTCAGCTGTTATGGAGGAATTGGAAGATCTTGTCTTGGTAAGAAGTCTATTTTCATTATTCAGGTTTTTTTTTAACTTCAAAGTACACAAACTCCTGCTTCTGGGCCATATGCCCACGGTAGGAGAACGAAACAAAACACAGCACAAGTCTGCTAAGACCCTTTGGTTCATTTCAGGCCCTAAATTCGGTGTCCCCTAGGAAGCCAAGGTGGGTCTGCATGGTCTTTCAGCATTGTTCTGGAGGATTCTTCAAAACAAAATTTTTAAGTCTTAGCACCTGCATTCTTGTGTTTTGTTTTGTTTTGCTTTGTTATTCCTACACAGATGGTACACTGACAGTGACTTCTAAATAATATCCACTTGTAACATAAGTTTGAAAACCAAAGTTAAGTACCATATGTTAACTTTAAACCTTTTTAAATGTGTTAGGGAAAACAACAGGTAATGAAATGCCACACTGGAGTAATAGTGACTCCTTTTCGTTTTGGACAGTATGGAAATTAGAAACTTTTGTGGTTCCAAGAACGCTGTCAAAATCAGAAGTCAGCCCACAGAATGGAGAAAATATTTACAAACCATATACCTGATAAGGAACTCACGTAGACTATATAAAGAACTCTTACAACTCAATGAGACAAACAGTCCAACTAAAAACAAATCTGAATAGATACTTCTCCAAACAAAATATACAAATGACCAATAAACATCTGAAAAGATGTCCAACATCACTGGTCATCGGGAAAATGCAAAACAAACCACACAATGAGATACCACTTAACACCCATTAGGATGGCTATTATCCAAAAATCGGGTAGCAAGCATTTGCAGGTATGTGGAGAAACTGGAACCCTCATACACTGCTGGTGGGAATGGTGAATGGTGCAGCTGCACCTGAAGACAGTCGGGCAGCTCCTCAAACAGTTAAACACAGTTACCATATGACCCAGCAATTCCACTCCTTGGTATAGACCCAAGAGAAATAAAAGCATTTGTCCACACAAAAACTTACACATGAATGTTTATAGCAGTATTATTCCTAAAAGCCAAAAGATGGAAACAACCTCCATGTCCATCCATTGAAAATAAACAAAATGTGTATCCACGTAATGACCTATTCATCCATAACAAGAAGTGTTATGCCACAGTGTGTGTGAATCTTGAACACATCATGCTACATGAAGGTGCCAGTCACAGAGGCCCACATGTGGTTCCATTTATATAAAATGCCCATAATAGGCAAATCTACGGAGACAGAAAGCAGGTTCTTGGTTGCTTAGGGCAGGGGTGATGGGATGGTAGGGGGGTGATAAGAACAGGGTTCAGGGTTTCTTTTTGGAGGTGATGAAAACGCCCTACAACTGACTTTAGAGATGGCTGCTCATGTCTGTGAGTCCACTGCAGTCCACTGGCTTGTCTACTTCAGATTCATCCTTGCTGGTGTGTGAATTACAGCTCAATAAAGCGGTGTAGCAGAAAACAAGAGAATGAAGCCAGTGCTCAACTTTCGTAAAACCAGTCATTTAAAATTGTAATTTAAATGTCAAAAACACATACTCAGGCCTCAGTCTTTTATTTCAAACAACTATACCAAACTTTGTCTTCTGTACCAACGTAAGTCTGATAAAATATAAAATACCCTATCATTATGTAATAATATACTATTTCCCTGTCGCGTCCTGTCAGTGGCCGCTTGTCTCCTCCTCTACCTTTCCGACACGGTGTCGCCGCAGCACGCCATAGACAGCCTGAGAGACCTACGAGGGTCTGGGGCCATACAGACCATAAAGGTGAGGAGGCTGCCTGTCTCTGGGCAGGGGTGCCGAGGGGCAGACTGACACAACGCAGTGGGATTCAGCATTGTGGGGCAAGAAGGACTTCCCCTTCCCTCCTCTGGTTCTTTTTGGCTGGTCGAATAACCAAAGCAATGGGAGACAGATTGACAAGAGAAAATCAAATTTAATTTCATGCACACAGGAACTACCCATACAGGAGTCAGAGACAAATAGAAAATGACACAGGTATGCTGAGCCAGGGATGAGGCCAGGCACCTTGGGGCATCAGAAGGTTGCTGCAGGGAGAACAGGCATTCAGTGATCAGTAGTTTGCCTGGCCATAGAGAAGGTTATCGTCAACAATGTTTCAGTGTGGGCAAGGCCCCTGATTCAGATCCATCCAGAAAGTTCGGCTGGAGGGGTGGGTGTCAGAGTTTCTGTTGAGCCCACTGGGTCTCATTTGCCTCTAGCTCAAAGTGACCCACGCACCACTGAAGCAGAGCTCAGGGTCGCTGGTTCCGAACCCCTTATATCATCAGAAGGGCAATGAAAAACCAAAGCATTCTATTTTTCACATATAACCCATTTATATTTTGATTTTTTTAAATTTGTATTTAGCCCTGGATAGTGTGGCTCAGTGGACTGAGTGCCGGCCCGTGAACCAAGGGGTAGCTGGTTCGATTCGATTCCCGGTCAGGGAGTATGCCGGGGTTGCAAGCCAGATCCCCAGTGGGGGGCAGCCACACACTGACGTTTCTCTTACTTTTTCTCTCCTTTCTCCTCTCTCTAAAAAAGTAAAATCTTTAAAAAAATAAAATAAAATTTGTACTTACATATAACCTGGAGGTGTTGAGAAGTTCACAGTATTGCAAACAAAATAATGAAAAATTTGAACGTCCGTTTACTCTTTCAGGACCTGCAGCTGTTCAGGTTCTGCCCATTCAGTTCCGGGAGTGATCCTCCACTTGGAGAAAGGAGATAGTTACTATAAACTTAGCCATTTCTTGGGTAGATTTTTGTCCACAAAGCTCTACTACTGAAGATCCCTTTATATCACCAAAACACTTAACAGGCGAATGACTACAGTACAAACAATGCACAGCGGCACTAATTATCTTTCACTGTCCATAATCAAAGTGACATTGTCCACGTTGGCTTTGCCCTTTTTAAAAAGATTTTATTTTTAGAGAGAGAGGGAAAGCGAGAAAGAGAAACATCGACGTACGAGAGAAACATTGATCAGTTGCCTCTCCCAGTCAGGGACCTGGCCCACAACTTAGGCATGTGCCCCAACCTTTTGGTTGCCAAAAGGTTGCCCGTTCGATTCAACCTACTAAGCCACACCAGTCAGGGCTGACTTTGCCCTTCAAAAAAACACTATGGTGGCAGTACCCAAGGACAGTATATATTAATCATGTTGCTGAAAAGATTCTACAGCTTTTGCTTTATTTGTAGCTCTGTAAAGCTAAACCGGGCACTAAAGAATCCTGGCCTTTAGACAGCTCCCTGAACTAGACAGCCCCTCTTCCCAGGGTGCAAGTCTGACCAAGTGGAATGAATGTGAATTACTGTATCTGATAACTTCACCAAGCAGCCTGAGCCCAGTGCTCAGATACGGCCATTCACAAAACACCCCACACAGGATCCACTTCACTGCACAGGTTCTGGAAATAGAGCTCCCTTTACTATGTTAAAATCAAGTGGTGCTTCAAATTCCAGATGTTGTGTCTTTGAAACAAAATGCACAAACATATGTGCATATGTACACAGGTATAGGCAGGTTTTTCATCTTGAATCTTGGAGAGAACCAAGCCCACAGTAGTACGGGCTGCCGTCCATCCCGTCAGGAGCATTCTGTAGCTCGCAGGCTATTCCCCATGAGCCTCCCACTTGGAGAAAGGAGATAGTTACTATAAACTTACTTGGGGCATCAGAAGGTTGCTGCAGGGAGAACAGGCATTCAGTGATCAGTAGTTGATCACTCCTCGGTCAGGAGAGGAAATGAAATTATTAGCAAAGTAAGAATACCCTCTAGAAAGCTATTAAAACCCTAAATAATTTTTTAATTTAACTATTAAAATTAATGATTTGTAATATTAACTACTATGAAAATTACTCCAAATGGATTGACGTTAACAAAAATGCCAAAAGGGGGGGGTCCTTCTATAAATTAAGAAATAGATTTTCTTGACTATACCACTGTTAATTATTACAGAAAGTGCCTTCTCCCTCCTTACTCCCCTCTCCCACAACAGGAAAATACAATAGCAAAAAACAATGGCTTCATGTACTATTCTTAATCTTATTTGCTCCTGCCAGTGAAGGCAGAAAGGCTTTTTACAGATTTATAGATCATTTGTCTCAAGCTGTCTGATTTTGATTTTTTTAAATATATTTTATTGATTATGCTATTACAGTTGTCCCATTTCCCCCCTTGATTCCCCTCCATACTCCCTCCCACCCACATTCACCCCCTTTATAAAGTTCATGTGTCATAAGTTCTTTAGCTTCTACGTTTCCCATACTATTCTTGCCCTCCCCCTATTTTCTACCTACCATCTATGCTACTTATTCTCTGTACCTTTTCCCCCTCTCTCCTCCTCCCACTCCCCTGTTGCTAACCCTCTATGTGATCTCCATTTCTGTGGTTCTGTTCCTGTTCGAGTTGTTTGCTTAGTTTTCGTTTTTGTCTTTGTTTTAGGTTCAGTGGTTAATAGCTGTGTTTGTTGTCATTTTACTGTTCATATTTTTTATCTTTTCTTAGATAAGTCCCTTTAACATTTCATAAAATAAGGGCTTGGTGATGATGAACTCCTTTAACTTGACCTTATCTGCAAAGCACTTTATCTGCCCTTCCATTCTACATGAAAGCTTTGCTGGATAGAGCAATCTGGGATGTAGGTCCTTGCCTTTCAGGACTTGAAATATTTCTTTCCAGCCCCTTCTTGCCTGCAAGGTCTCTTTTGAGAAAGCAGCTGACAGCCTGACAGGAATTCCTTTGTAGGTGACTGTCCCCTTATCTCTTGCTGCTTCTAGGATCCTCTCCTTCATTTTAATCTTGGATAATGTAATTATGATGTGCCTTGGTGTGTTCCTCCTTGGGTCCAACTTCTTTGGGACTCTCTGAGATTCCTGGACTTCCTGGAAGTCTATTTCCTTTGCCAGATTGGGGGAGTTCTCCTTTATTATTTGTTCAAATAACTTTTCCACTTGTTGCTCTTCCTCTTCCCCTTCTGGCACCCCTATAATTCGGATGTTGGAACGTTTAAAGATGTTCTGGAGGTTCCTAAGCCTCTCCTCATTTTTTTGAATTCTTGTTTCTTCATTCTTTTCTGTTTGGTTGTTTCTTTCTTCCTTCCGTTCCACTCCATTGATTCTAAAGCAAGTTTCCCACACCTCATGTAGCTTTACTGAGAGAGAAATGCTTGCTTACCCACAAAGGATGCAGAGCTGTTCTTAGCAAATGGTTTTGACTCCTGATTCCTGCCAGCATTGTGACTCCTTTAGTAAATAGTTTTCTACTATGTATTTCAATGTATCTTAATTCTTTTTCAGCAATATAATTATCTTCATGAGTTCCGGGACAAACTAGCTGCACATCTGTCATCAAGAGATTCACTATCAAGATCTGTATCTAGATAAAAAGAATTTCAAACAGCATATGTATGACCATGTCTGATACTTGAGTTCTCTTAACATAATTTGAACTAGTGTTACCAACTTGAATGTAAATGAGTATGTGCAGATATTCCTAAAGCTTTTATTGACAAATTTTACTGAGTCTCTTTCATCTCTTATAGGATATAAAAATTGTTATACAATTTTCCTTTTGAAAAATGCAGATCATGCTGAAAAAGCATACAGAAAAAATACTTTATTGCATATTTTTACTATTTACCAAACTTTGACTTCATTAGTATTTGTAACTACTGGATGGCATGTAACAATAAGTGTGAAAATTGGTATAAATACCCAAGCTAAAATTATTTAAATAACTTTCACCCTTTATTCCCCTCAAAAGAAACTATTTTTCCTGCTTTGTAGACATACACAATTGTGAGGCACCCTGTGAATCATCCAGCCACCTCCCTCCCAACACCGGACCATCCCCAGCAGGTGTTTATCCAGTATTTGCTTGCACATTTTCAGAGACAAGGAATTCTTGGCTCAGACAGCTGCTCTGTTTTTAGAACATTCTTTTTTCCACCCTAGAAACTACACGGAATGAATTTAATCCCTCTTTCATTTACTGCATCAAGTACTTGTAGATTAACAATCTCCAATTCTATCACTCCTTCACCCTACCTCATGCTACCGAACATTTTTTTCTCTTTAGATTCAACATTGAGCTACCAGAAGTGGTCATTTGGACTATAGACAAAGATTATACAATGAGGCAAAACCACCTGTTTTCACAGATATCGGTGGTTTCAATGTTGTAAGAGGTAGGCCCCTGGCTCTCTTGGATACTGGTAATCACAAATGTGAGCCCGGGATCACAGGCACTTACACCCAAGACAAAGTAAATTTCACCACATCAAAACTTAGTTTTTAACTAATTATGTAATTACCAAAAAAAAAAAAAAAAGGCTTATTTTGTCTCCCATTCCTCTTGCTGCTTCTGAACTGCTTTAATTTCATTAGGGAATTTTTTAAATCATTTTTTAAAATTGTTATTCTATTAGTTGTCCCAATTTCCCCCCTTTGCCCTCCTCCACCCATCCCACCCCCTGCCCCAGCTCCCAGTCAATCCCCACACTGTTGTCCACGTCTGTGGGTCATCCATTCATGTTGTCTGGTCCCTTCCCCTCCTTCCCACCATTATCCCCCTCCCACCTCCCCTCTCATCACTTTCAGTCTGTTCCATGTTTCCATGCCTGTGGTTCTGTTTTGCTCATTAGTTTATTGTGTTCATTACATTCCTCTTATAGGTGACATCATATGGTATTTGTTTTTCACTGATTGACTTATTTCACTTAGCATAATATTCTCCAATTCCATCCATGCTGTCGCAAAAGGTAGGAGTTCTTTCTTTCTGCTGCACAGTAATCCAATTACTAATGCTGTTTGGGAACTTCAGGCCAAAGATCCAGTATTTACCATAATATGCAATCACTATTTTAGTACTCATATATACTCTGCTTCTAGAACTTAAGGCTTTATAAGAATACTAAGGATAGAAAAAAAACACATATTCCACCAGTACCTGCATGTTTAAACTAGGGACTTCTTATCTAACATAACAAATGCCAATTTCTAGCAAGAAAGTTATTTTTTTGAAGTAGAGGCTGCAATCATAGATTGACCCTCCTCATCATTTTGGTATTACAACCAACTACAATTTAAAAATCACAGTATTCTATTGGATCTTAGGAAGTCACTGATACTGACATGACCGAATCTTGTATTAGCTTTCTTCCAATATACCGGTAAATGTATAGATTGTTCGTGAACACTTTAAGAAAATGGAAGGAAAGTACTGGCATGGATTAATCAAATCCTTTATAATCAATTGAATATTCAAAGTACATACATCTTAATTTCCACTGCCAGTGCTAGTTAAGCCTTCCATATTTAAAATGCTTGACTAAAACACTTTAATACCAAGGCTAAGGAAAAATATCTATTATTGCATAATAGAGAAACATGGGATGGCACCACTCAGAAATAACTGTCTGATTCAATTTAATAACATATAAACTCAACATTCTTAGGAAGTATCTTCTCTGCCTAGCCTGTGGGACAGCCCTCAAAACAATGGGAGAAGAGAAACAGTCTCAAATCCTGGTCAAGCCAAAATCCACTGCTGGAATTAACACACGCAAGTAACCATTATCCATAAACTACACCAGGAGACATTTGAGAGGGTTTTTATTAAATATACAAAAGCAAAATAAAGCAAGCTAGCTCTAGGAAGACAGGACGACTTGAGAGCATCTTCTCCAGACAGCGGTACAGCACCTTTAAGGTTCATGTAGATTTTAACCAACTGGGAGCACAAACGGCGAATACATTCTGCTTCTCTGAGCAGGTTTAGGGTGTGCCCGGTCGTCAGTCTGTTATTTAAGGATGTTTTCTTCAGAATACACAAACATGGTAACCAAAGAAATGCAAATGTTTTTAAAAAGCACTGTACAATAAAATGAACTTACTCATGCTTTTCCATGTCAAGGTATTTCTTACTACATCTTCACTCCCAAATTTCGCATTAATAAAATCAATGTAGGCTAAAACCTTCACTCTGATCCCACAGACTAATCACCTTATATGGCTGGTACCAAACAGAACAAGCAGCAGCGCTGTTTACTCCCTTTAAACACCCAGCTTTAGCAAACTGTTCTAAGAAGCTATTCAACATATCCATAAACAGAACCACATCTTTCCTCTTGGCGTCACCCCAGCGTATTAGTTCAGAACCACCTTCTGGTTCCGGTCCAGTACCAGAGACTCATTAACTGCTAGTGTGACTGCAGATCAGTGGCTGGTTTGAGCAAAAGAGATTAAGTTACAATATTTGAGACTGACATTGCTAGTTCCCCAAAAGGATGAACATGAGTTACGACCAATGCTAGACATAGCATCATTATTTTTATCTTCCCCCTTTGAAAAGAATATTGAATATTATTTTTGCGGTCAGAATTTCTAATTTACAATGATACAGTACAACTGACTGAGATACACATCTGTGGGTGTTAAATCACACAGGGAAGTGAACTCAGATGTGTACTTTTAAAATACAGATCATTGTTTGAACAGGCGGGATCCGTCACGATGCTGTGATGTGGCCACACTGCAGACAGAAGCCCAGCACCCTGCGGGGCACGAAACATGCACGCAAGTCATTATTTGCACCATGGCAATAACACTCCACGAACACTGATCATGAACATAACCGGAGGAGAAGAGATGTGTTACACCAAAGAAAATGTTTTGCTAGTTTCAAATTATATCTACATCTTTATTTTTACACAAAAACTGTTGACTTGAGGGGCAGAGAGGAGCTCTTACGAGAGCTACCAGCACGAGTGGTTGAGATGAAAACTGCCGAACAGGCTGCGAGAGAGACAGACACACTGCGGTCTGCCACGGGCCCTGTGGCTCTGCGCAAGGCCACCATCTGGTGTCTGAACCTGACTGGCCAGCCTGACATTCACGGTATGAACCATGATGTTTCTCTGAAGCCTTGGTAACACCTAATGTATGTCGAAAGTAGGGTGTCTGGCCATTTCCTGTCACACTCCCTTTGCATGGAAAATAATTCAAATTTCAAACAAACTAACAGTTTGTCCACAGCCTGGAGCCGACTCTCCTCTACCCTGGGATAGTGGGTGAAAAAACCCATTAAGCACTATAAAAATAATCAACCGTCATTAATAAAATTCAGGTATCTGCTCTCAAGTGCTTCTACCCCTATACCTTCTTAGTACTAAAGGGACATGTTACCATGATACAGTAATACGACCAAACAGAATAGCTGCTAAACAGCCTACATCTGTTATTTAAGATTTCTAACTCAGGAGAATCTAGAGTTCCCACAGACACAAAGCCATGGGCACAAACACAAACCACAGTGTTACAGTAATGGTTTCTGAGCTGGAAGTCTCTTAAAGATAAAGCACGTGATATCAAAAGTAATTGTAACAAGAGGACAAAGACAGTATTAAATAAACAGCTGTCTGCAGAGGGAATTTAATATAAACTAGAAAGGATTACAACCCAGGCTGCCTATACCTCAGCTGCACCTGCAGGAATAATACAAGTAAGGCCATGGCAACCCAAAAACAGATTAACGGGGGTGAGGGACACACATTAAATTCGGAGCAAGGAAAAGTTAATGGGATATTGTCAAATACTAATGTTTTGTTTCTGCTCTCTCTCGAAAGGGACTCAATTGCATAAAACACTAGAGAAGGGAACGTTGAGTAGATATGCGACCATCCAAGTACTCAATATTCTAATCACTTACATACCTAAGAACTAACAACCTACCACCATGATGGGTGAACGTATCAATCATCTTTGAGGAATCAGCTAAGGACACTACATATCTAGTTATTTTTATTATTATATTTTGTATTGATTTGAGAGAGGGGATGGGGAGAGAGAGAAGATGGGGGAGAGAGGGATAGAAAAAAGAAACGTTGATTTGTTGTTCCACTTAATTCATTGGCTGCTTATGGGTGCCCTGACCAGGGATCAAACCCACAACCTTGGAGTATGAGGATGATGCTCTAACCAACTCAGCTATGCAGCCAGGGCCTACATACCTAATTTTTGAAGCATGAGAAGGTGGCTTCCACAAATTGCAAACAGTAAACCTGGCATTAATCTTGGGCAATATTCTGAAATACATTATTAAAAAGGGTGTTTGTTAAAACTTATAAAGGTTGTGAAAATACTCTGACAGGATCATGAAAGCCCCAGAAGACCTATCGAGTAGAAGGAAGACTTGGCATATCTCTCATGATCAAAAGTAGTTGTGAACAAGAAAAGAAAAAGCAGGTGTGGGCACGGATATAATTAGGCGGATCAGAAACTGAACGACTGCTCACATTCAGAGCATGCACCTTCCGTGCCTCGCGAGTGCTAAGTGCTCTACTGCCTGAGCAGACTCAGGGTCAGACCCGAGGCGTTCTCCAGACTACAAATAAAATACAAGGTCTTCAAAGCCTCTCTCGCTATGAAATGGTTTGACTCTTCCCACTCTCCTGGCTCCATATCCCCTTCTTCCAGATACCAAAACCCAAAACAGGGTACTCTCCCAAATGTGAGGAAGCATTTTTTCACTAACGGAGAGTGAACAGCATCTAATTCTTAGCATCAGGGGTTCTTAGAGTAAGACTTCTACAAAGACATCCACATACTCCCTTGATCATTATGTGCAGCTTCTATGTCTTGGTTTTCATTCTTTGATCCTTTGTCTACGAAACTTCTGAACTACTTACACTATTTTCAATTGCCTTAACTTCCTCATCTCAAAAAAAGCACAAAAATGCTTATGAAAACATGCAAGCCCTAATTTACCTGCCTTACAAGAAGCAGCAGCAAAAATTAAGTTATTTTACCTTAAAACCTGCTGTTTCCAAAAGGGAAAAGAAAATTAGAACATTTTTAGTAACAGAATTGTTTCATATTGGTAAGAAAAATGACGATATTGTGCCATCAATGGTTATGAATCCTGACAAGTGACAACAGAAGGTAATGTACTCAGTCATTTAAAAATCTCCCTTTTCAGATCCAGATGTATTAAAAAACAATGTAATACCATATTATTTTAAAAATTGACAATATGCCTTTATTGTAGATTAAGCAAGTTTATGAAATTGCTATTTGTAATCTTTAAAACAATGCACTGAAAGTAAGTCTTAATTTCAGAGTTTTATTGTATTGCACTAAAGGAACAGCAGGACGGTATAACACAATGTTCTCTTTTATTCAGTTTTGTAAATCTAAAGTACTTGCAAATTCTTAAGACTACCTTTACCACCAGATTAGAACAGTAAGTAATAACCAATTTCTTAGTAAGTAATGTCTTACAAATTAAAACACATTTAAAATAGCTTTAAATGCATTCTTCATAAGTAATTCAGCATGTTTTTATATCATATTCACTTATGCTTAAGAATTAAAGCAAGTATATTACTCTGATGGAAATATGGGAAATCTCTCATTCATGCAATATATAGGATAATATTCAAGTCAAATGGAAAAAATCCCACTCTTCTTATTTTTTTAATGTATCCATATGTAATCATCTACATGATAGATGAGGAAACCCGTGAAGTTTCCCACAGATCAGATATCTATTTTCAGTTCATCAGAAGCACCTGGTATCTACAGCTGATTTGTAATTAGATGGCATTTCAATAAAACCAAAATGAGCCCTACAAGTTCCTATAAACAAAAGTTTCCAATGGACTAAGGACAGTCAGTAATTAATGCGATCATTCAAGGGATTGTGGCTGTTCCTTAAGGAGTGCAAGTTCAAACCTGTCAACACCAGAGGTAATCATTTTATATTAATGTATACGTAATTCCACTTAAATTCTTTATCCGAGTATAACATATGAAAACAGTCTTTCCACAAGCAAAAAAATGTGGAAACATTTAAAAAATAAGGAGTCATTTTTTTAAAGTAACTGATCAGATTCCATAGGCTACTCTTGGAAACAGGATCTTGCTGGATAGAATCCATTCATTTGGTGGCTTTTTGCATGCACTTAACTGAACCAATTCTTCTGTGTGTTGTTCTAAGAGCTCACCAAAACATAGATCATGCTGAAAAGGAAAAAGAAAGCTGTTAATTCAAACATTCCTAATTATAAAAACAAAGACAACCAAAAAGTCAAGTCTGTTCTATATAGTAAACAAGTCTGTAGTATCACACCATCACAGAAAATAAAAAAACCAATGCCAAGTTCACAATATGATTTTAATTTGCATTTATGGACTTCTGCCTAAGGTAGGACTTGGCTTGGTGCATGTGCTATAGTTGTCCCTTATTTCCCTTCCAATTTTAGCAAGCAGTAACAGCACAGCTGAAAGCTTAATAGGGGATCAGAGCTTAGAGAAATCCAAAACAGCACACTACTCCAGAGCTGAGTCTATTAACAGAAGCAAGCATCTCCAACGGCTGGCTTCCTGCCAGATTAGGTCTTCTCTATACATGACCTCCTCGACCCTCCAAGCACTCCTAGGGGAGTACTCTTATTACCCCATTTTACAGACGGGAATGATCAACGAAGGAACTTTCCCATTAGAGAAAGGCTCAAGGCAACAACAGCGGGGTTAAAAAGTGGGACAAACAAAATAAAAAGCAACGCCCATTTGACTTAGGCTTAGGGACTACCAGACAATTCTACGGAAAGAGAGATGTGGAAAAAGTGTGCTTCAAACTCATGTATCTCTAAATGATTTCAAGGAGTTAAGCAAACTCAATAGATAACTTAAAACAGAAATGAATGCCCTAGTGCCATCATCTCCTGGTGAGCATTTTCCCACACTGTGCACCTCCAGTTCTACCATTTATCCAATCATTCATTTCCTTCAACAATGTTTTAAATGCCTACTATATGCCAGCACTGTTCCAGACAGCTGCTACAGAAACCCTAAAAATGAAGACAAGAAACTGGAATGACACACGGAGCTTCACTTTTCAGAACAGATTCACCATCTTTGTTTCATGTTTGAGTAACATCTGCAGATACACTACAGCATACTCATTTTTCAGTTATAACCTCCAAAAGCCTAAGAATAACTTTACCCTAAATTCCATCTAGCCCTCCTTCATTCATCCTTTTCTACAATGGAAATTTATGTCATGTGAAGAGAACTATGAATATAAGCCTACCACATTAATACTTAGCAAGTTTTCAAGTAACAACCAGGAGAGGGAATGAAAGCCAGTTATTATAACAATTTCAGCTCATACAGCTACTTTCCTTCATATTTTGAAAATCAGCTGGAAAAGCCTTCTCTAACTGAATATAAATCAACAAAAGATGAGAAAAGTATATTCATATCACTTAAAGAAAAACTGTAACTCCGCACCTGACATGTCCTTTTCTGGTTTTACTAAGCTGCCATTCTGTCTCACCTACGGCACGCTCAGAGCAGGGCTTCCCAAGCAGGGCCAGTTTGGCCCCACAGGACACATTTTTTATTATGCCTGGGGAAGGGGGTGCTACTGCCCCTTGGGGGTGCTATCCCAAGGGGGGGCTGGTCGGGGGAGGACATGGGTGCTGCTAAATCTCCTACAATGCAGAGGACAGGTCCCCACAACCAGGATTTATCCAGCCTAAAATGTCAACAGTGCCGAGGCTGAGACACCCTGGCCTGGAGGAATGACAGAAATCCATTATGTTAGAAAAAGAGAAAAAGTGGTCACTGCACCATCCTGTAAGACAGAACTATTTCTTTCATTCATTGCATTCAGGTCAAGCAAACCATAAGATAAAGGGCAGAACATACAGTTTGTGGAGAATGACAGAGAAAAAATTAAACACAATCTTGAGACTGATTTTTTTTTTCTAACTCGCCAAGCAATATCCCCCCAATGCCATCACTTTACCATGGAGAAAGAGGATTCTCCTTCACTCACTGAATGAGTCTGAAAACTTAGGAAGCAGCATCCCTCACCAAACCATTTGCCTGTGACAGCACACCAGCTGGCTGCCTTGCCGTTACCAGCATATTCATATTCCACGTGCATGGATTTGCTGGTGTGCACTGTCATTACTGGTTACCACCATTCAAGGCACCGAGTTATTCTTTAAGTGGATCTAAGGTGTTAAGATCATAATGCCTGCAAACTTTTTAGGCAGCAAAGTGAAATCATGTTTTCATTTTATTCTTTAAACTTACCCGTATAGGTAGTAAAAAAAGGCTAGAAGATAAAAAGCTAACTTGCACCATCCTTCTTTCTGACAGTATGCTAGAATATCTGCATTCATGATCGTTGTGGGGTCGTAGAGTCCTGGTCCACTCATCACTGGTCTACTCATATACCTGGAACAAACACCATCTATTAGCCACTCAAAAGGGAGCAAACCTTCAGGATGGAAAGGAGGGTTTTCCCCTCATATTTGTTACAACAAGAGGTGGTCCACACAGGAAAGAACATTTTTAGTTAGAAGTGGAGTTCTTTCCTTTTATCATCTTAATTTTAAAACTAGAGCCCCTAAATGAGCAGAACAAGACAGCTAAACAAATCACATCTGGTCTCCTCAAACTTTATGGGAAATCCAAGAAAAAGAGGAATACCTGTAAAAAGGAAATAAAATTTTTCTTTTAACTTTTTATTTTCACATAATTTTAGACTTACAGAAAACAAACATAAACACTTCGCCCCAGGCGTTCCGAATGTTCACACTTACCACACTTGCTTTACCCTTCTCTTCCTCATTTTATCTCTAAACATGCACTTTTTTTAACCATTTCAGAGTCAGCTACAGACGTGATACCATTTTACTCCTAACTCTTCTTCAGTACATATTTCCTAAAATCGAGGGCAATGAGATTTTCAAGTCTATTTAAAACAAAAAAATTCTAACTCTACAGAGATCAAACAGAACTTTTAGAAGTCATGAAATATGCATGTTTTTATAAATAACCAAATTTAAAATCATAAACATGGAGAAAGAAGTTAGATACATACCATATATATAGATTTACATGAAGTTCAAAGACATGCAAAATTAACCTGAGCTTTTAGAAGTCAGTGCTTCTGCTTGGAAAGAACAGGGTAACTGACTGGGATGGGGCACAAGGGAACCTTCCAGGGGTCAGAACTGCTGTATGTCTCGATCTGGGTGGTGGTTTCACAGGTATGTAAATTCACTGAGCTGCACACTTCAGACTTACACACATTACTGTATGTAAGTTATAAATCATTTTTAAAAAACCTTTAAAGAGCAATAATGTAAGCTCTACAAGAGGGATTAAATCAGTTATTTGCTCATCCACTTGATTTTAAAATAAATACCAGCTAATTTTCACTTTCCACTTAGGCAACTCACAGGTAAGATAACCACATTAACCACAGCATAATTACAGTGTAGGAAAAGTCTTAGAAGTACATCTAAATATTACCTCCAAATATGATATGCCAGGAGGGGCATATTGAGCCCCAGTGTCAGCCACTCTGCTGCACAAAGAAACATGACGCAGAAGAAAGCATGGATGAGGTACTCTGGGAGCACAAGCTGGAAGAAAAACACAGCCAGTTAGTTGTCAAAATGCCTGGACAAAAATCAACTGCTAATTTGGAAAGCAGGTGGCAACCAAGTTTCCATAATGAAAAATTACTCTTTTCTTAGAATCAGAGATGAAAGACGCTACTGAGTGTCATTCCCGTATTTGACTTTTTACCAAAAGCAGGATTACAAGCAAACAGATCAGAGAATAGAGCTTGCACTAAAAAAAATAAGATAAAACCTAAAGTTTAAAACTCAAATTCTTAAAGCAATAGGTTATATTATACAAAGTTACCACCCAGATTATTCAGTTATTTGCTAATCAACTGGAATACTTTTTCTTTCCACCATTCAAAAATGATAAAAATACAAAAGAGATATCTGATCACATGCAACATGATATTAAAAAAACCCACAATAAACTCCCGTCAAGAAGTTTACACATTAGTGTTTTTAAGCCTTTAACAGAAAGCAGGAATGCCATATATACAGTATTTAACGAATCACATCACATTACCACAGAGTAACTTTTCAATGGAAAGCCAACAGCCAATAACCTCAGCACAGTCAGGGAGGAAAGACCTCCAATATACACGATGCAAACGACGTGCTTTCTGCAACGTAGGAGGGAAAAGACTGAGTTCTAACCCATGAAATTGAAACTCCCCCGGTCCCTGAGCTTCCATTACTGAGCTTCCATTCATCCTTACATGGCCTTCCTGTTTCTTTAAGCCTGCTTTCCAATGAAATGCTACAGACAGGTCAGACCAGTAGAAGAAGCTCAGAATTCAAGAACAAAATAAATCTTTTTTAGGTAGTATTAAGTAAGGAAAAATTAATTCAAGCAAACTGCTTTTTATAAAATGACCAGAAGCTAATCCTTTGCTTTAATTTATCTTTCTCATCCTAAAGATTTCAGCCTAATGACTTTGTTAAATAAAAAAACCAACATCTTTCGTTGCAAGTTGCAGCCAAAGGACTTCCTACGAGTCACAGCTGCAAGGCCAGTTTCTCAACCGTCTGCATCACAGCAAATTAAAATTATATGAATTCTCACCATTATCAGATCTTTCCTTGGGGAAACCGTAGCTTCAGAAATAATATAGTTATACTCTGTACTTCAGTCCATTTTCTAAAACTCCCGAATTACTTTTTCCAGTTTAAAGGTATAGAGAAAAGTTTTCAATAAGTACTATTTTAAATGAAATCCCAGTAAAACCAACTAATCCACACCACTAACTAGATATTTTCTACAAACTTAAGTATATACATTTGTAAACAGCATTAACCTTCAAGCCAGCATTTATTTAACATCAAAGTTAAACATCTACAGTCTCTAAACAAGAAAATTTTCGTAGGCAATCTTTAAAACTCAATGACTATAACTAGGACAAACCAAAGGGAAAAAAAGGCATTTTATTAGGAGTTCTACCACAGCTGCTGTTTACAATCCTAGTTTAAACTACAGGACTTTTCTTTTAAATAAAGAAAATTAAAATTGGCCCTCTAAAAGCCAACTGATATCGAACAATAAAAATTATCATCCAAGTTTTCACCCTACGCTTACTGGCTGAGGTGCAGAGAGAGAACAGTTTTGAAAGCAAGATCCCTACTGATCTGAAACAACACAAGTAAGAGTGAAAATAATCTGCAACTCCACCAGTTCTAATTTGAAACAGGTGCCACACCCACTCCCCCCCCAAAAAAGTTCAGAAACTTTTATTATGCACCTCTCATAAAAACCAGTCCTCCCCAATCATTCTTTAATGACAAAATTTTCCCGTAAGTGGCACAAAAGTTATTCCACTTAGGAACTAACATTTACACAAAAACTAGTATCCAGAAAACAATACCTCATGCAAATGTGGCTGAAATGATAGCACTTAACATGCAAATCATAATATTCTCTAATTAGGTTTCACATTTTTTTAAATAATGATATTTGTCTTCCCTCATACTTTGGCAGAATTGTCAAAACAAATTTTTAATAGGGAAAACTGTCAGATGCACTGCTATTAAGCCAATTATCGGCACCCTATCCATGACACAACTCGTGCTTGCAGGAAAAAGGAAAACTTCCTTCACACCTACTGCAGTATTAGGGTGTCCCAAGCACTTCTTTTCTACGTGAGAATTTCTTTCCATTAAGAAAAGCCAGCAATCACATTTAAGTTAAAATGAAATGAGTCCCTCTTAAATTTATAATAAATTAGGAAAATACAAGAGCTTGAGCTTAAAAATAAAGCTGTCTAGGTTCAAATTCAGGCTATCCCTTAGTGGTGTGACCTTGGGCTGAGTGCTTTAATCTCACCAGGCCTCAGTTTACTATCCGATTCATGAGAACAATATACATATACGAGAACTGGACGGCAGCCCAGGCACAGATGCTCCGAGGCTCAGAGCCTGGGACCCGGGAAGCCAGGGAGGCACTCATCTGATTTCAGCTATTATCCTCATCATCATTTGTATTTTTGAAGTGATGAAAAGCCAAAGAAGACTGAATACTATTATTAAACAGCTGTGAAAGAAGAAATCTCAGTTTCTAAATTTCTTTGTAACAATTAGTTTCAACAGAATGTTGTCCTCCAATGAGCATTACTTTCCAGTGAGAAGGCCGTCATCTCATATTTTGTTTCCTACGAGCAGAGGACAGCTAATTAAAGTTAATACTTTTAAATGTATCTACTCAAGTCATGCTGTGACAGTTCTTTAAAGACAAATTAGAAATCTATTCCATCATTTATATTTATCTGGGGAACAACAATAAAGTAGCAAACTTTATAGAAACTTTCAACCTTTTTCATCTCATGGCATACCTAAACTAATTACTAAACTTCTGCAGCATCAAAAAGTATATTTTTTGTCAATCTAACAAAATAGGTATAATTTTTATTCATTCACAGCAGACAGCTATTGTTCTATTGGCTGTTGTCACTTTTTTATGACAACCTAAGGGAAAAGAGGTCAGTGCCCCAACTAGTCAGGTACTGCATGTTCTAAAAATTCTTGCGGCACACCAAATGAAAATCACTGTTACAGACCCTTTTCCAAATAAAATCTCTCTAGCAAGCTACTGAATTATAGTTTGACACAACTGCAATCTGCACAAGTTCTCATCTTCATGAGGGAGTTTTTAGAGATGAACTGTTGTTTTCTATTTCTTGAAATCATACCCACCGCTTTCTTAGACCTTCCAGTTTCTGACCAGCTGGTAAAAGCAAACCCCTACAGGCTAATGGGGAATCTTCCTAAATGAGGTAAATGAAGTAAAAAACAGAGAGAACCCTCAAGCACAAGAGATCCAAATTATTATTAAACTAGAGCTCAGAATGTATGTAAGTCAGGTCTGTTTTAGAAATTTAGAGTGGATCTGTATTAGAAATAATTACACAGATATCTGTATACAAATGGTTATCTACAAATTCTGGCAGGATGAGTGCAGAGATCAGCATCACTGCAAGATTCCAGAGCCTGAGAACAGAGCTATCTACCTAAACAGGCTCTGAATAAATGCAGCTGAAACAGTGAATTAATTCCACAGCAGACATAACCAAGGATAAAACTAGACAGGGTACTAAAGACTCCCTCACAGTAATAACAGGTAAATATCTCACCACCTATTAAAGTCATTTTATGTTAACCAACTGTCAAATACTGCACCGAAAATTTAATATAGAAGTGCCTATGGCTATAACATTTTTTAAAAATGTATAAGCATTTAACAGCTTTCCCTACTTGACTGGGCCAGCAAGCATTTGCATAAAATATGAAATTTCATGAAATCATAACCTCAACAGGCATATGAATGAGCACAACGAACAGAACGTTTTACAAATACAAATGCCCTAACCCTCCCCATGAAATGAACGTAGCATTAAAACATTAAACTAAAAAGCAGTACACACCTTTAATGCAATTTTGACTCTTTTAATCTTTTTGACCTTTTCAACTGTCTTTGGCCGACAATGTAAAAAGCAGATTGGAAGAATGTTAGTATGACAGCTGACAAGATCACCAGCAGATTAATAATAGTCAGAATAGTCAAGCAGGACAGGAAAAAGAATATTTTTTAAAAGTGCATGTTTCAAAAAGTACAAATATATCATGCTACTGAGACTACTGGCCATTTTCTAATTATATCAAGTTAAAAGCAAAAAGGGCTTTAAAATCTAAAGAAAAATCCAATACCGTAACTTACAGGATTCAGGGTATTACACTGGTCTATAGGATTCTTGTAATCAGTCTTCAGCTCATCAAATGCTATAATCTACAATAAAATAAAAGAGTTAGGATCTCTCACTTTAATAAAGAGAAGCAACAGACTTGCCCCATCATCAAATAATAATTGAATAAAGTTAATAAAACAGAAGGAAAAGTGTACCAACATTATATGTGCCATTTACAGAAAGTCAACATGAGCTAATCCAGAACCAGACTCAGATTTAAACCGAAAATACTTTTATAGTACCACTAAAATGATCTGACACCACTGTGACAAACACTTCAATTTTCCATTTTTTTCTATGCCTCTTTCAAGTTATTCTGACTTGAAATGATCTTCGCCCCACCCACAACTATTTATCCTAAAAAAAAAAAACCCTCCTTCCTCTGTCACCTCCTCTCTGCAGGAGACTCCCTCGGGCAGACCCAAGTGCCTACCTAACTTCCGAACACACAGAGCTTTATAATGCCGCCAATATAGAGTTCCTTGCATTAGAGAATATGGGCTGCGTACCTCCCCAGACTGTGCCCCTCAGGATGAAGTGTTTTTAATTATCTGGGCATACCCCTCCCTTGTCACAGTGTTCAGTGGGACACTAGAGATGGACTCCCATGCTTCAATGCGTTCCCATTTGTGCCCGAACACATACATTTCAAAGTCCTGCTTCCATCTGGAAATGCAAGAAATGGTCTCAGAATAGAGAAACACCAGGGGTTACTCAACACCATGGCCAGACCACTGCACACAGGAGTGCAGTTTCTGCACAGGACAACAGGCCACGTGGAGTCTCCGAGCCAGCCCAAGCTCCTACTGCTAAGCACCCCAGCAGGGGCTCTGCACTAGGCCCTGTACCCAGAAACTCTGTCTGTTCAGGAGAGGAGGATGCCTCTTCCCAAAGAGGCATCTTGTTCCCATTCACCTACAGGCACCATACAGGCAAGAGCAGAGCCCCGTTCAAGGCCACTATAAAAGTGATCAATCTGACCTCCTTTCAAGTCCTATGCACATTCCTACCACATATGGGTCATTTCATCTGGTCACCAAACTAAAGACTGAATAAAGGTAAGCCCAAGTAAGACAAGTTTCTCACAACATGAGTGAAACAGTTACAAATGTGATGAGAAGACAGAGACTACACCCATGTAAAATATATGGCAAAAATGCTTTTGTCCAGATTCGAGAAATGAGTCTTTAACAAGCAGGGTCACTGAACAAAGAGCTTCAAAGTCAAAATGTACTAAAATATCAAAATAGGGGCAATGTACCACTTTGTGGAATTAAAATAAAAAGCCAAAGGCACCAAGTACATGGAGGAGGTATTTTACTTGCTACCACTAGTCACTGGGGGACAGAGAACCTAATCCGCCCTTCCTCTTGTAGGTTACAAATAGCATCTTTATTATGTGTGATGGTGTTACTTGATATTACCAGTAACCAATGGGGTCACATATTTCTAGATTTTAACATGCTGTTTGATTTCCCTATTAAGGTTCTTAGCTTCAAAAAAAATGAGTTTTTCTTTAATTTCATAAAACTCACCAACCTGACCTAATAAAAATGTTAACTAAATAGGAATAGAAGGAAAATAATTAGACATCAAAATGTAAACTCCATGAAGGCAAAGATTTTTTCACTGCTATGCCCAAGGACCTAAAATAGTACCTGGCACACACTTAAGTGTTTAATCAATATTTACTGAATGTAAGGAAGGAAAAAAGAAAAATAATAGCCCTATGCTAAAAAAACAAAAAAAAGGACAGGACTCACCAAAAGGAATTTTCCTCTGCTAATAATCCCTAACATATACAAGTGTTGAAAATATAAACATACAGCCCTGGTTTGGTGTGGCTCAGGTGGCTGGGTGTTGTCCTGCACAATGAAAGGTTGCCGGGTGGTTCCCAGGCAGGGCACATGCAGGGTTGCGGGTCTGTCCCCAGCTGGGATGCACACAAGAAGAAACCGATGGATGGATGGATGTTTCTCTCTCACATCGATGTTTCTCTACCTCTTTCTCCCTCCCTTCCATTCTCTCTAAAAATAAGTAAATAAAATCTTTTTAAAAATATATAACCATACAATTAGAAGACACTAATTTCTGATTATTTATGGACATTATTAGTCAGTCACCTGACACTAGCTGTGACATATCCCCCATGCGTTTTAGCAATCAAGTTCAAGATAAGGGCCATGATCAAAGATACAAGTACTTGCCTTAACAAGATCCTATTTAATAGCAGAGTACAAACCTTATGTTTTAAAACTAACCTTTTTTGTTTAAAGATATTCTTTTTTTTTTTTTTTTTAGAGAGAGAGGAAGGCAGGGAGAGAAACATTGGTGTGAGAGAGAGAAACACTGATCGGTGCCCAACTGCGGAGATGCCCAACCAACTGGGCCACACCAGTCAGGGCTAAAACCTTTTTTTGACGGTACATGTTCTTCAGGTGATTTCAAGGGCTCTTTTAATGAGTATGTTGCTGAATGGGTTTCTGTTTGAGAACTATAAACTAGCTTTCAAAACTCTTCTGAAAAGACTGGTTAAACTAATGGTTTTCAAATCCTTTTGCAACTGTGCAGTCTGGACAAAGATGTTCACAAAATTTCCCAGAGAAGTGCAAACACAGCAAAACAGATAAATCCTTAAAAATACCAAACCACCCAATTTAGGATAACTTCAAATCTGATGTACACCTTCAGGGAATGACTTCTGCATTTTTACCTTTCAAGTAAGTCTGTGCTCCCAACTCTGTTCCCCACAGAGCATCAATCACATGGATTAGGACTGAACTGACAGACGTTATCATCAGCATAAAAACACCTTTCACACAACAATTAATGTAAACAGAATTTGGTGCATTTATACTCAAAATTTCCAAATGAATCTTATGATAAATAAACCACCTTAGAAAATAAACAAAGTTTTGTAGTAGATAGAAAAAGTAAATCTATTTACTTAGAATTCTCTATTTGTTTCCAAAGAATGGATAATCCCCTAGACCACTGAGAAATTCCTAAGGATAAAAGCTCTCCACTAATACGTAGAGTACAAGTAATTTTTATTTTTGATTCTAAAACAGGACTTAAAATTATCTACTTCACCCAGGCACAGATTCATTTCAAAGCTAAAATTACCGATTTTTTAAAGGTGCAGTTCAGGTTTTCCTTAAGCCGAGCACAACCTGATTCAAAATGTAAAAACAAGGCCATCAGAGGCTCTCTTCTAAGATTCCTCATCACTCAGAAAACAAAGAGGATCGCGCAGGAAGTGACTTAAATCCACACCTACAGATGGAAGGGAGCCTCGCATTTCAGTTTCATCAGAGGCTTGCACAGACTGAACTAGTCTGCATTCCAGATTATCTTCATTTATTGTTCTTCCACCAATGAGCCTAAGATGCTCTGCCAGTTACTGGTTCCTACTGACAAGCATTTTGAAGGAGCAGTTACTTAACAGCTCACATAAGCATTCCCCACTATACAAACGGTTGAGTTCTTAACAATTAAAATCACACTCTTTAGCAAAAGGAAATGGATTTGTGATCTCACTCTACCTTTGACATTATTTTTGCGCAAGACACCACACTGCTGCCATTTAAGTAACTCTGTCCCTTTATGTTCCATAAACAAATCCTTGTTGTGGGCATAAAACCTGACTTAAAATTTACATGTCAGTGAACATGCCCAATCATTCAAATTAAGACGAATACTCCAGAAGATAGCAGAATATAAAGAAGGGGGCAGTAGCAAATATAAATTTTTAATGAATGCTGATTTCCAGAAGGCTGCTTTTAATTTTGCGCTAGAAGACCAGGATTCCTTAAAAATCTCTCGCAGAAATGTATCAGTGGTAATTCAGTTGTTCCTCGCCGGGACCAGTAAGGATGTGCTTTCTATCCCTCAGCATGTTAGTAAAAGAAGGGGGGGAAATGTCCCTAAAGAAGCTTAATTAAAACTATCTTTACTAAATCAAGCTACCCAAAATAGAGAGGTGGCTATGAAGACCGTGTCTTGAGAAGATCTGGCCGTCAAAGTATGATTTAGGGGAAAAGTTCGGACATGAGGTCAACAAAGTAATCGATCCAGCCTGCACCAAAGTTCACTCGCAAACAACCCGAAAACAGTGATTCTACTTGAAGATCAACCCACAAGTGGTGAAAAGTAGGTTGGAAATTCACGTAACGTGCTATCGCATTTGTGTCATATTCCCGCAGAAACCCGAAAAGAAGTCAGTCTATATTAATAAGTCGAAAAACTTCATTTCCGCTACGAACGGAGCACGCCTCTCCGGGCCCTCGACTGCCTGCGGGGGATGCGGGATCCGGACGTGCCGCGCAGGACCCCAGCCCAAGGTCCGCGCCTGCGAAGCGGGGTCCCGCAGGGCCCGTCAGGATCGCGACCGCCACACCCAGCGAGAAGCTGCGCTTGCGGCCTGCGCGGGGACCCGGCCGGCGCATCCGTCCACCGAAGCACCCCACGCCCAGCGTCTCCAGGACCTGCAGCCCCGGCCCACGACGAGGGCGCAGACCCCGGGCGGCGCAGCCCGCACCGCCCGGCCCCGCCCCGCCCCACTGTGCGCGGCCGACCGCAGCCACCCGACCGCGGGCCGCGGCGTGGAGAAGCTGCGCCGCCGCCTCGCCCTCCCTACGCCGGCGCCAGCTACTCACGTGCCAGATGGCGAAGAAGATGAGGGCGGCAGTGAGCAGGAGCGCCAGCATGTAGCAGAAGGCCGCGAACGTGAACGCCATGGCCGGGGAGGGGGAGCAGCGAGCAGCGGCGCCGCCAGCGGAGAAAGACAGCGCAGGGCCCTCTGGGTAAAACCATTCACTTCCCGCGGCCACAGCCAAGGCTGCCGCCGCCGCCGCCGCCGCGGCGCCCGCCCTTCCAGCACGCCTGCGCACTGACTTGGGTGCCCCGGCGCCCTCTGATGGTAGCGGTTTGCTTTCACCTAGGTTATCCGCACAGGTGATTGAAATTTCCTTCCTTATCTTGTTAATTCTTTGAATAAGTATTTATTGATGAGAGCCTAATACGTTTCAGGTACTGCGCTTCTCCTTCTCCTTTTAAATACCAAGATGAGTAAGCTGATACCTGAACTGAAAGAACTTAGTATAGTGCTGGCAACGAACACCTAAACAAATCATTACAATATTATAACCCCGTTAACGGAAGTCTGCAGCTTGTTATAAAAAGGGCACACAGCCCACCTTGGAGCGTTGAAGGCAGGATTACTGTTTATTAAGTAAGCTCAGGCTTACGTGATGAGTAAAAGTCGTCCAGGTAAAGGGTATCCTAGCTGAAATCACCAGCAGTTCTAAATTAGTGGAATAGGACAAGATACTGTTGAAAGTTAAAAAGGGGTTAGAAAGGATTCACATCTAGAGGATCTTACATGCTTGGATAAGGAGCCCAGACTGCATATCTCATAAGCCAGTGTTTTTCAAACTGTTCTGTTCACCATGCATAATTAGACTTTTTCCATTGCAACCAAGTAGAACATCATATAGAACATCATATTGAATTATAGAGAGGTGGACACCTGCATATAGAGACAAAGAAATATAGCTGAAACAAAAATTTCGCAAAACAAAACTAGAGATCCATTAGTGTTTTCAATTCTATTCCTTTTGCTGTTTTGTTTTTAATACTGATTGTGACCCACAAACTTAATTCACCACCTGCTGATGGCTGCTGATGAAAGTGGAAATCGTTGAAGGCTTTTAAGCAAAAGAGGGACATGTTTAGATTGTCATTAAAAAGTGCTCACAGTAGAATATTGTATAGTGAATGGTTTAAAGCAGAGTATCCAGTTATATACAACAGAACTTTCTGCAGCAGTGGCAATTTTCTTTATCTGCACTGTCCAATACAGTAACCACTAGTACCTGGGGCTATTGAGCATTTGCAATGTGGCTACTATTACTGAGAAACTGAATTTTAAATTGTACTTATTTTAATTAATTAAAATTTAAATAATCACATTGGCTAGTGGCTACTGTCTTAGACACTGCAGGTCTATGCCACCAGAATTATGTGGCACCCTTGTGCAAATTACAAAGGTACATTCTCCAGATAAACAGAGGTCCACACCAGGGCACAGGAATGCAAGCTATACTTTACTCCCACTAACCTCCTTGTCCAGCCACCTGTGTGCAGTACACAAACTGCCCAACTGTGCACAGTGACTCTGATTAACGGAGTATAAGACTGGAAGCAAGGAGCCTACAGCAGTGGTCCCGGCAAGAGTGGCTGTGGCTATGACTAAAGCAGTAGAAGCTGGAAGAGAAAGGAGTGAACATATAGTGTTTGGGAGATAAGCAGGACTTGACTGATGGGACACTATGGTGAGAGAAAGGAAGGTGTCAAAGAAGACTTATTCAGTACTGGAGGCCACAGAAGCGTAGCAAAATACAGCATTGGGCAACATTTATCCAGGAGAACTTATAATCTAATGAAGGGCAGATGCAGCCACCCGGTCTTAGGGTAAACAGTCTTGGAGGATTGTCCAAGTCCAACCATGATATTCAGCCCCCTTGTTAAAAATGTATCCCATTCACATTACGTACTAAGAAGGGGCAGCTGGACAACGTTCCCCCTAACTACGGCAATATCCCCCTGCTGACCACACAGATTCTTTGTCCCTCTGTGAGTGACAAATGTGAGATATACAAGGACAATGAGCAACAGAGGGCAAGGCCACAGTGAAGAGACACTAAAGAGAAAGCAGTCTGCAAAACGCGAGAGTAAGCAGAATCCCAGAGTAAGCTGGAACCATAAATAACACACGTTATTTATGAGTAGATCAAAACTGTGTCTTAGCAAAAGTAGCTACTTCCCCTACATGGAGCATGCTTGTTTTTTAAAGAAAAATGGAAAATTATTAAAAATCAATAATTATCCAAAGTTTAATGTGTTCGCTGCTTGGTTGCTATTTGTATCTGCTGTTCATGTCATCCTGGACCGACCTCATTTTACTCCGAAACATCAGAGAACCTGACTTTGGAGTCTAATAACTCCACTGGCTTGGACGACAGGGGGAAAAGAAGCAGGTTTTTGCAGATGACATGCAAGTCCTGAAGCATCTGAGGTG
Source organism: Tonatia bakeri (assembly GCA_004024845.1). Taxonomy (NCBI): domain Eukaryota; kingdom Metazoa; phylum Chordata; class Mammalia; order Chiroptera; family Phyllostomidae; genus Tonatia; species Tonatia bakeri. The sequence continues at coordinate 62,923 of PVIA01006143.1, forward strand.
CTGGTCAGCTAGCACTGAGCACCATTCTCAGTTCATCCGCATGTGGTAATTAGGCTAGCAAGTGAGTACATGGGTATCTGCTTTGTCATTTGTTAGTCTATGAATTGTATACTCTTGTGCTTAATCTTTCAATTGTACACTTTTAAATTTGTATATTCTGTTGTTATGAGAAACATTTTATAATTTTTTTTTTTAGTTAAAAAGTTATAACTTGAAAAGAACCCATTTCCCCTCCAGTTCTACTGGACTAGCTCCATTCTGTTTCTCAGAGTGGGCCACAGGCTAGAAGAACAGTAATGAAATTCCATCGCTCACCTCCAACAGTACGAGGACTCTCACCTTTGGGAGCTGGGTGTGTCCTTGCTAGGCCAGGCCTGGGGCAGGTGCCAGTCCAGCCATGCACCACATTGTGCTGTTCTGGACTGGGTGCAATGGTGGGGGCAGGGCTGAAGGAAATCAACAAGGGAGGGTGCGGTACTCTACAGCCAGCAAAACCAGGAGCCATTACGACCCGCAAGCCTAAAGGGTTGTAAAAGGAACTGAATCTGGATTCATGATGTGACTGTGGCTATGAAGCAGGAAGGACCAAGATGGGCCTTGGGTGAAGGGAAGTCAAATTGGTTTTGAATAAGCCAAAGCAGTGAGAATGAGAAAAGATTAACAAGTAAATGGCCAGGTGGTTCAACTGCAGGAACATGGAACCAGACAGGGAGATGCTTTAATACCCTAATGGCAGATGATCAACAAACCTCTGCGTTTGATATGAAAACCAGAACACTGTCCACAGAGGTCCCGAGCCCCATTCCAGTCTCAGTGAGTCTCAGCAGTACAGCCATGTCTGGGTCAGTCAATCCATTATCATGAGTAATCTCATAAATAATCCCACCAGTAGAGCCCGATTAACATGAACACCCAAAACTTTAACAAGGAGTGTGTGCTACCAGTATGAAAATAAATATACCTCCTTATTGAGAAAAATAAAAGACCTAATAAAAGATTTTTTGAGGTTTTAAAAGATGTCATTTTCTCCCAAATTAATTTATATCACCACAATCGTAACCTAAATCCCAATGAGATTTGGAAAAAAATTAAAGTTCACCTTAAAGAATAAATGCATGAAAATAACAAACAAATATTTGAAAACAAAGAAACCAGTCTTAGGAGATTTGAAAATATTTTATAAAGCTGCAAAAGTTTTAACTATGATTGAGGCACAAAAATTGACAAACATATCAATGTATTAGGATTCTATTCTAGAAAAAGACTCAATTCCATATAAGAATTTAACAATTTTTAAAGGAGGCATCCAAAATGTTTGGGAAAAATATTTTTGGTGATGCTATAACCTTTGCTGAGTAAAGTACATGAAAAACTTAAATAATGTCTTTATATCACATAATTAAGTAAATCCAAGGCTGGCAATAAAATGATAAGAGAACACATAGATTTTTCAAATCTCTGGGTGTGGTATACTTTCTAAACTAAGAATCAGTGAGTTTTGTCACACACACACAACACCAATCAACAGACCAATTATGCAAATAAATAAAAATTTTAAAACATAAAAAATACTAAAATAAAAAGGAAATGGAAATACCCAGCAAAAAAAAAAATGACATGGAATTAATAAGTATGTTGAAAACTCACTAAAGTCAATTCTAAAACCCCAATTAATGCATGGACAAAGGTAGGATTACACACTTTACAGTTGTAGATGACTAACAACATATGAGAAAATAGTCAAGTCCCTCTAGTAATCAGGGGAAAACAAATTTAAAAATAAAGATTACCATTTAAGCAAATCAAATTAAACAACACTTTAAATAAATAAAAGCATTCAATGTTGGCAAACCTCTTTTCTACATAGCTGCTAGAGTCCAGTTCAGTATAATGACCCTCTTGAAAATAATCAAAAGCATAGAAAAAGCCTTTTGCATAAAAATATCTCTAAAAAAATAGCTTTTGAAACCACCAACATATCAAATAATAACGGAATTGTTAAGTAAACCATAATATATGTACTCAAAAAATATTATGAAACTATCTAAGTTTATGAAGTTCTTTTTTAATGGAAAATATATATATTATGTTTCTCATGAAATTGTATACATATCATATACAATTATCTTTTTAAAATACATGAAAGAGTGAAAGAAAACTAATGTATACTAAAATGTTTTTTCCCAGCTTTTTGAGATATTGACATACAACACATGTAAGTTTAAGGTACAAGGAGACAACAGATTACACCCTGAGCTTGTGGTTGGCACCTGAAGTGAGGGCAGTCTTGTGGGACTGAGCCCTTAACCTGTGGGATCCAATGCCATTTTGGTAAATACTGTCAGAATTAAGTTGAATTATAGAACACCCAGCTGGTGTTCAAGAATTGTGGATGTGGCCCTGACCAGTGTGGCTCAGTTTGCTGGGCATCGTTTCACAAAGTGAAAGGTTCCTGGTTCAATTCCAGGTCAGGGCACATGCCTGGGTTGCAGGTTCAGTCCCTGGTTGGGGTGCCTATGAGAAAGCAACTGATCGATGTTTCTCTCATATAGATGTTTCTCTCCCCCTCTCTCCTGCCCTTTCCCTCTGTCTAAAAATAAATAAATAAAATCTGTAGAGAGAAGGGAAGGGAGGGAGAGAGGGAGGGAGAGAAACATCAATGCATGGTTACCTCTCGTGCACCCCCTACAGGGTACCTGGCCTGCAACCCAGACATGTGTCCCACCTGGGAATGGAACTGGCAACTCTTTGGTTTGGAGGCTGGTGCTTGATCCACTGAGCCACACCAGCTAAGGCCTAAAAATAAAAAATCTAAAAAAAAAAAAGTATTGTTATGGAGAGATTCCCCCCCCCAAAAAAAATACATTGAGGAGGTTATCAAGCCAATAATTAAAATAATTTTCCTTGACCTGAAGAATATAAATCTTCTGATTCAAATGCTCCATCAAATATCTAACACAGTGAATGAAACCAGATCCACACCAGGGCTCATCACTGAGATATTTCACAAAACCAGAAATAAGGAAAAGATCCCAAAATCTTCCAAAGAAAAACAATGTAATTTACAAAAGAAGGGCGCTCAGGCTGGCGTCAGACCTGTTCACTGCACACCAGAGTGAGGGGGAGAAGAAGCAAGGCCCTCACAGTTTTGAGGGAAATGATTTTCACCCCGGAATTTAATACCCAGGGAAGAGACGGCACTCTAAATTAGGATGATTTGAGGAGGATTTATTTGGTAAAGCGCTACTACTAAAGAGTGGCAAAGGTAATACAACTCTCAAAGCTCTGTGTTCCCATCACAAAGCCCAGGCAAGGAGGGCAGGCAGCAGTCACCAGGATTGAGAAGGAGCAAGCCCTGCGGAGAGGAGGCTGTCTAGGGTGGAGGAGCCACTCTCAGTGGGGAGTCATAGATTGTCCAGGAAGCCCTCAGGGCGTCACGGAGGGAATAAATACCCTGTCCTCACTCTCCATCCTCCTTGGAGATCGAGTGAACTCAAGCAGGAACCAGAGGAAGAGGAAGGCAGCTGATATAATTCTGTAGGTCTGCCTCCTGTGGCAGAGATGAGGGTAAGAAGGGCAGACAGTGGTTCTGAAGAGGCAAACCGAAAACATCTGGTACACCAGCCAAACCACCTCAACTGTGAGCAAACAGAATCACTCTCCTCCCCCTTACACCAGCTCCAGCAAAATGAGTTAGCAAGTCAGAGAGAATGCATGGGATCCAACAAGGGGCTCCAAAAAGCAAGAGAGGGAAGTTTCAGGACAACTGTGGCTCACGTTTATAGAGCAGCCAGTATGGATTTTAGAGGCAGGAGGGATGGCAGGGAAGGGAGGCTCCAAGGAGAAAAAAGGAACTGACAGATTTCCTTATGTGTTGAAGTATCTGGAAAAATTACTAGGCATTTGACTAATCTGTTGGGGTATGTGGGAAAAAATAGCAATGAATACACTGAAAACTAAGAAAATAGGGGAAAATAATCATTATTTAATCCAAGCAAAACAAAAGCTGTAGAAAGAGTAATTGTGAAAACATCCTGAAAAGCTCTCCAAAGATCCAAAAAATGACTCTTGGGAAGGAACCGTTTGAATACCTGACCCACTCCTGGAACTCGGAGCCAGTCAGTGTTAGATGCAGAAGCAATGACGTGCAAAAGAATAGCAACCACTTACCAGAAGCACACACGCTAGTGTGCAAATAATCGATCTAGGAGAATACAGGCAACTTTCTATGGGCAGTCGCGTAGGCTGACATTTTCCTGTCTCCTTCCTCCCCTCCCCAACTCCAGGGGGGTAAGGGAGGGGCAGAGCAGGAGGGCAGGATGAAGGACACGTGTCCCTGCACCCTGCTTCCCTCGAGCCGCCAGTTCAGCCTGTACTGAGGGGAAGAGGAGGCTGGAAGCAAACGTGAGATGAGGTTTTTTTAAATGAACAGAAAAGTCACTTTTAACAACCGTGCAACTGAAATATTATGAAAATAGTATATCATCAAGGAAGCTTTCTTTTTTTTTTAATTTATTTATTTTTAGACAGAGGGGAAGGGAAGGAAAAAGAAGGAGAGAAACACCAATATGTGTTTGCCTCTTGCACTCCCCACACCAGGGAAGCTGGCCTGCAACCCAGGCAGGTGCCCTGACTGGGAATTGAACCAGCAATCCTCTGCTTCACAGTCCGGTGCTCAGTCCACTGAACCACATCAGCCAGGGCATCAAGGAAGCTTTCTAACTAGAGGAAAAAAAGGAGAGGTCTGTCACAGAACAGAGTTTTAGAAAAACAATAAAAAAATTGTTACACTATCCTACTTGAGAGTCCTTCATTAGACCAGTTGCACATTTTAGAAAAATATCAGATGGTGATAAGTGCTGTGCATAGAATTAAAACAGGGGTGATGCAACCGTGAATACATTGTTGCCTTAGGATGGATGATGAGGGAACACCTCCGTGACAGGAGACATCTGGGCTCAGTTCAGAATGGAGCCAGCCAGAAGAATATGGGGCGGGAGGCGAGGCAGGCAATCTTCCCAGGAGGAAGCAACAGCTAGTGAGAAGGCCTGAGCTTGAGGAGCAAAAACAAGCCCAGCATGGCTCAGATGTCAGGGGTTGAGAGAATACGACAAAATGAGATCAGAGAGGTGTGCAGGGACCAGATTCGAGAGCTGACCCTGACGGCAGAGGGAGCAATGCTACCCTCCCCGGTGGCAGCAAGGCAAAAATGCATGCTTCTTATTGGCTAGACATGGCCCTGCTCTGGATGCCAGTCTGAAGAAGCAATAGCTGACTACTAGTGGGTTGACCAAAACGTTCCTTTGGGCTTTTTTCTATAAGGGGGCTCTAATAACGCTTAGTTGTCATTAACTTCATTTAAAACAATTTCATTAGTGTATTGTGATAGCTGTCATAAAAGCACAGATTTTTTTAATTTTTTTTAAGATTTTTATTTATTTATTTTTAGAGAGGGAAGGGTGGGAGAAAGAGAGACAGGGAGAAACATCAATGTGCAGTTGCTGGGGGACATGGCCTGCAACCCAGGCATGTGTCCTGAATGGGAATTGAACCTGTGATGCTTTGGTTTGCAGCCCACGCTCAATCCACTGAGCTACACCAGCCAGGGTGGTAGATTTTTAAAGAACTTACCAAAATTGGTGAATTTTTTGTGTAGCCATTTTAATATTGAAGATAAAATACACAACTTTTTGGCATATTATGCTTTATTATTTAAATAAAGGTAAACACACAACTAAACCACACAAAACGATTTGTGCAGTGTATGAAGGTGCTGTGACTGATGGAACGTGTCAAAGGCGGTTTGCGAAATTTCGTGCAGGAGATTTCCCGCGGGATGATCTCCACAGTCGGGTAGACCAGTTGAAGTTGACAGTGGTCAAATCGAGATATCAGTTGAGAACAAGTGACATCATACCACTCAGGAGATAGCCGACGTACTCAAAATATCCAAATCAATAAAGTTATTGGTGAAAATGAAAAAATCGTATCTGTTATTATACAGAAAAAATCAGACTTTTTGCCCAACCCAATAGAAGCCGAGAGCTGTGCGGAGCGGCTGCGAAGCCACTGGCCAGAGGAGGCGTGGCCCAAGTCAAGGGGCCTGCAGCCCAAGTTCCAGCGGGGACAGGGCAAGGAACTCACAAAAGCGCTTCATGAGGGAAAAAAGCTGGCATTTGACACTGGTCACACCCCTGAGGGCAACCGCTCCAAGTTAATGTCTTTTTCTGCTCCTTTATTTTGTGCCTTCCCGGATCCCACTACTGGAGCAAGGCAGGGTGGTCGACAACGTACCTCATTCCCGGTGGTGGATTTCCCAGCCCGCGGCACACCTAAAGGGGGTGGGGTGGGGGAAGGGAGGGTGGAGACACAGAGCTTTAAAGCAAATAAAATCCTGACGTTTTGGTACTAGATTGGAATTCTTCTTACCTGAAAAAATGAATGTAGTTCCACAATATTTAAGAGACCAGAACAACTGCGGTGCCTGAGAATCCCTCCAGACACAGGGAAAGAGATAACCAAAAATGTCGACAACGGATTTCTGCGGGAGGTAGTTTTTCTTCCCCTCGCTTATTTGTATTTCCTAATTCTTCTCTAACATTAGCTGTTTAATAAAAGTTTTGTGGATTTTTAAAGAAGGTACTGTTTAGTTCAACAAACACTTCATGGTTTAAGTTATTTGAGATAACTTTTCAAAAATTATCTTATTAATTATGCTATTACAGTTGTCCCAAGTTTTATCCCTTTGCCCCCCTCCACCCAGCAACCCCCACTCCCTCAGGCCATCCCCACACCATTGTTCATGTCCATGGGTCACGCGTGTAAGTTCTTCGGCTACTTGAAGCTTGATTTGGGCAGGCAACAGCGGCATGGGAAAGAGGCGTTTCTATTGGGGGATGAGCCCAGGGCATGTTTGTATAAAAGAATGGTCAGGCTGGAGTTAGTGTAAATGCGGGGAATAGTGGCAGATGAAACCAGAGGTACAACTAGAGTGAGGCACTTTACATGCACGTAAACAGATGTGGCCATCTGTATTAAGGTTTCTGGTAATGAGACATGCAGTTACCCAGAAAGTGCGGACCCACTCGGCCTCGGAGGGATGGGCCCCGGGAGAGTGGCCCTGGGTCACAGGTGGCACTAGGAATCTACCCGGCAGGGGTGTCTCCTCAACCTAGAACACCAGGATGTCCTGTCTCTGTGCTGCTCCAGCTGGCGGCATCTTTCCCTCTGCTCAGTAGGCTGAACATAGCCTCCTTTCCATTGGATGGCCTTCTTCCAAGTTCAGCTTCCACTTCTGCCTCATTCAAGAAAATGAGATGATTTTCCCAATGTCAGAAATTGAAGGTACTTTACTGTAATAGACTAGCCCAGCTCTTTTTCACTTTTTAGAGAGGAAGGGAGAAAGAGGGAGAGAAGCAGTGATGTGAGAGAGAAACATCAATTGGTTGCCTCTCTTATGCACCCTGATCGAGACTGAACTTGCAACCTAGGCCTGTGCCCTGATCAGGGAAATCAAACTTTGCTGGATGACACTCAACCAGCTGAGCCACGTCAGTCAGGCCTAGCCCAGCTCATTTTTTGGTACCGGTCAGGCAACATTGCACAGGCTGGCTGCCCTTGGGTTTAATAGGCAGGGGCTGGAAGCAAGAGATCATGTATTAATGGTGGGGAGGGGGATGAGGACAGGAAGGTACATCTATTAGGGACCATAACAGCTGCCTAAAGATTTGCCCCTTCAGCAAGGAGCAGTTGCTGGGGCATTTCTCCCTAAGAGCTGTGGCCTATTTGGACATGGCTTCTGCATTACAGGTAAGGAATGGGCCAAAATATGAAGGGCCTTACAGTCCAGGGTAATAGAATCTATACCTAATTGTGTAGGTAAGAGACTAGACATCACACACATACACACACTCAGAATCTCTCCTGGATTTGACCACTACACAGTGGCTTTTGGATGCAACCTAGGCATTCTGCTTTTTCTTCCCTATATTTGGAAAAGAAGGTTATGGCATCAAGCAGCTTTCACGTAGCCTAGGAACAGATCTCAGAAATAAGAGAACTGTGTGAAAACACCCTGATGCTGAGCAATTTGATCTTAATCTAACTGGCTCCCCAACACAGCTAAAAATATACCGTACAGCGATATCATATCCACTACGGATATGACCTCATGCAAAAGAGGATGGGCCAGTGCTGAGAGGTTAAGTGGTTACAAATGCTTTTTGCTGCTGAAAAGTGGAAAGCGCCCAAAGGCAAGAAAGGTGAAAAAACTTAGGAGCTGGTCTAGTAGCTAAATGGCCAAATTTGAGAAATAAGGAAGACACGTTTCCTCACTCTGGTCATTTTCCCAGTGATTCTTCAAGATAGGAAGGCGTAAACTACCTTCACAGCCATAAATAATGCATATACTGTGACTACCACCACACAATCAATCATAAGACGCATGTGGCACAAACTATGTAAGTGCTGGTAAATTTTATTCATTCAATAGATGCCCGTGAAACACAAACCACGTAGAATAGTCTATAATTAAGGCAGGATGGGCCTTCGGTGGATGTTTAATAGTGATAAACTATACTTTATAATAGTACCTTTATGTAATTTCTTAGGACAGACACAATGCCTCTAACATCTAGTTTTCCCTTTGAAAGCAAATGTTTATCATTTGAAATAAAGTCCCCAACTGCTACAAATGAATAATTTTAGCATCAGACCAAGAATTAGAAAATTTTATCATCTCATTATATCCCCCCTCACCCCAATCCTACATTGCCAAGTGATTCCCATTTATTTTGTTTCTCAGTTTTTCCAGATAAACTGCTGTATCTGTGTGGCTCACACAAATGACACAACTGAGCCAGGCAAGAAATAGTAATACCAAAGGGGAGAGAAGGCAAGTAAAAAATGAAACACTGAAGTCCTTTCATGTTAACATTTTATTTAAACCAGTACAAGCACCATGCTTAACAGAAGACTGTCCAAAATAAACATGCAGTATGAACTAGCAGAGACTGAAACCACAGCTTAAGTTGTGCCAGTTGTTACTTTTGTTAAACGATGACAGGGAACTGTTAAAATCCACAAGACTAAACCATTAACGTTTCAAGCCTCCTTGAATGGGATTATATTGGACCATCTAAAAAATCAGTGGGAACTGCCCTGGCATGTTAGTGATCTCAAACATGTAATTCAAGTAATTATATGTGTATGAACTACATTCCAAAAAAGCAAGAAAACACAGTTTCTATCACAGTCTTAATGTAGTTGTTTTAAATATTACAGGAACATGATTAGTGATTTGAAATATCGAAGGGCATAAGAAGAAACGAATTTCTCAAAAACATTTAATTGAGACCACCGGTGTTAAATGGCCTAGAAGGTTTACATTCTTCCAGAAATACAAAATAAGATTTGTCCAGAAATGTTTGAGACACTTCTTCACATAAGTTTTAAAGGCTCAAATTCTATAGATTCCAGTATCATCAGTCTATTGAACAAACAGAGACAGCAACCGTACTAAGAATATCTGAACTGACAAAATACGAGTTACTCTCCTCTTCCACGAAATATCAGCATTTAAACTCTTATGAAAATATCTATCCATCACTAGTCCACATTATGGATTAATGACACTGCTCGGGTTTTAAAGTAGTCCAAACATTTTTTAAAGTACACCTTCATTACTATCTATATGGGTGGGGAATAAAGACAGCCAAATTTAATTTGGCAATAAACTCCTCTAAATGGAAATTTTTAGTTAAAGTGACAGACCAGAATACAATTTATGGCTACATTTGACTCCTGAAAATAGGAGATAAAAAGGGAGAGAAAAGTGCGGACAGACATTTTGCTACAAAGATTATTCAGTAATGATAATAAAAAAATGTAGCAACACCCTCTTAAACAAGAGTATGTTTAACTGCACTAGGCATTTAGTAAACTTTTTAAAAACAGACAATTTGAACACTTATTTGAGAAGTCAATTTAACAAAAACAGTCAGTCAACCAATTTTTTTCCCTAACACAATTGCTTCAATACCAGAACAAATTGACTGCTATTCAAAACTCTTAATGTTTTGGAATTTCAGCAGAGTAACCTGAGAACAGTTTTCTTCACGTCATTTTCGTTGCCACAAAAGCCATACTAAAAACATGCTGTGATTACTACCTGGTTCTATTTTGACAACATTAGATACTATGCAGAACTTATGCAGGGTCAACAATTTCAAAACTAATGCTGACTTAGAAGACCACGAAGGGAGGTTCTCAGGAAAAATACTGCTGCCAAAAAGGAAAGATTAAGATTTAAGGCTGAATGGGAATGGTTGTACCAGAAAGTTAAGGAATGTGAAAATTGGGATTATGAAATCTTGAGTTACTATTTGACAGAAGGCAGAAAAAGATCAAATAAGAAATGTGCTTGAAAAAAAATGCAAAACTTGGTTAGATGGAAGGGAAATTTACATAAAAATCTGAGAACACTCAACCAGGGGATTTGTAAATCTCCCTAGAAGACAGAGCGAGTAAAAAATGATTTATCCCTTAACCTCAAATCTACTGTCTTGCAAAACACGTTATTGATAAGCAGCAGACACGCTTTATAAAAAACAAAACCCCGCCACGGTTTCTCAGTTCTCTGCCCTGTTAGAGACCAAGGGCACTAACAGCTCTGTGTCTGGAGGTCAGTGTTATCTGACATCACCAAGAACTTTCAAAACTAAAATGCGCAAGACAAATACACAGAACCTCGTTAAAAATACATTCTTGCAGCACTAGTTTCTCTTATTGCTGCAAACCACGTGAAATAAGTCTCATTCCCTTCATTCGAAACATTAAAAACACTCTTGGATTACATTAAATTCACTTGGATTACATTTACATTTCTGCAGAATTATAAGTGTTATTCTCCAATATCAAAATAGCTGTTTAAAGAATTCTTTATATTCCTGGTGATGTTTTCTCTCTCGGGAAATCGGAATAAAGAATCCTTCCCATTCATTAACCAAAACAAATACCCACTCCAGCACTTCCTCACCTGCAGCCAACTTCCTCATGCTTCCTGCTTCTACATCAGCGAAGCCAAACAGTGCTGGGAACAGAAGATGCTCTATTCAATATTGTGAAAATTCCAACTATCTTTATGTCTTTGTTAAAGTTGGCACAAAAACCTCAAAAAGTATGCAAATAATATATGAACAAAAAATATGCCAACATAAAAAAATGCCTTTGCTAGTTTTGAAGTGACTAAGATAATCTTAATATAAGAATTCACTCACCAAATTTGGTTAGTCTTTAGATCAAGACCTTTTGTCAAATTAACATTAAAGTTACTTATTTGTTTTTAAATAATATACATTAGAATTCTTGCTTTATGCCAATGATGCCATCATCTAACAAGACAGATGTTTAATTTAGAATATTTTCTGAAATCTAGGATATAAAATGCAATTTCTATTGATGTGTTAATGTTATTAACCATGGTCAAGGTTTTAAAATAAGCAATTTTTTCCTATGGCACAAAACTAATCACAAATATGCCCAAAATTATAACTCTCAACTGCCATATATTCACCAATGCAAGCAGATAGTTGGAATTTTAAAAATATGAAGTTCATTTTTATTACAAATTTCAGATACACACATTAGAAACTGTTTTACTTGGACCTTTTACAAAAGTATTAATTTCACCAAATTTGGAATACTGGCAGTGTAAAAGTCTTAAACTAACTTTAATGCTAATCAATCAAAGGCACAGTATTAACACATTTAAAATAACTAATTTTCACAGGACAACATTAAGAGGTGCTTTATAAATAAGGTGTTATTAACCTAGACTCAAAATTCTCTAGAAATGACACAACCAGGAATGAAGCCCTTGATTAGTTACAACCCATCAATTCCTAAGATGCTGTTTTCCATAAGAATAGTCAAAATGATTATAAAATCTAACTCCCAGACCTTAACAACACACAACTGATGAACAAAGTTTCTGGACTTGATTAAAAAGATACAGGAAAACATAGAAGGAATAGAATTGATGAAAAAATGTACTTGTAATGCAGGTTACACTGTGGTAAATTATTATTCATGGCTCAAAACTGGATCACTCAGGTCTTTTACCCCAAATAAATTTCAAATTTTTGACAAGTGATAATATGCTATTTTCATATATAAACTGCTAACATCCAGTATTTGTCAAAAGGAGGCAACTGTTGTCTATCATACCCACTTTCTGATGGTATCTGCAACAGTAATTCTGAACTGTAAGTTATAGAAATTAGTCACAAGAGTGCAAAAAGTCCCTGGAGAGAAGTAATTCACCTAACAATTACAAATATAAGGAAACATTTTACAAAGTTTCATTACTATGAAGATGATTTCCTCTTTGTTCAAACTTTGAACAAATGAAAAATTTTTCTTTACTGCAGGAAACAAACTGTAAGTACCAGTGCATTTTTAGGCATAAATAAGTATTTATGTCTGGTTCCAGTATGGTCAGGTTAATACATAAATACTTTAGAAACACAGAACTTCACATTAGTGGAAAAATCCAAGTTTCTCACGTAACCATTCTTCAGTTAGGTCTTCAGTATTTCTTATTTCAAATACCTTAAAGGAAAAAAACAAATTATACTCTGATACTTCCCCCAAAATCAAACACATTTTATATTTAAGTATTCAATTCCAAATTGTCCTTTCGTACTGATCATGACTTAATCTATGTAAATTAGATAACCATTTGGGAGGCAGTTTACTTTTTTAAAAGTACTAAATACTCAGTACTCAGTTACCCAAGTTTAGAAATTAAGATGGCATAGGACCAAGATTCTCTTACAAGTGAGCAATTCTGTAAATCCCATCCACTGAAAGAGACAACCCAAGTAAATTTACACTCTGGTTAGTAGCTAAAAGAACATACACTGTTCTAGTTGTAGATTGCTTTGATAAAGATGGACTCAAGGTCCACAGCCACAAATCTGCAGTAAGAATCCGCAAACACACAGCCCCAGAAAGTGTAATGGCTATAGACAGAAAATGTGATAGAGGACAGAACGGGGTTGGAGGGCAGATGGGAGTGTGAATCCTAGTTCTGTCGTTTATTACTATGTAACCCTGGACAACCCACTCATCCTCCGAACCTCAGTTTTCCCATCTACAGGATGCGAATACCACCATCAGCCTCACAGGCTGTGGTGAGGACTCAAGGGGATTATTTGTAAAAGTAATTTGTAAACTCTAACACCTTGATTCCAGCACTTTAGGTCAAACCCAGGATTATAATAGACTTGAGGCTGTTAACAGAGCTATTCTAAAACACCCAAGCCCCTAAGGCACCCCAAGGAATTCCTAAGGTACAAATGAGGAAAAGTAGTGTCTACAGGCCAGTGCTATCAATGACAATCACACAGGCTAACAGGGAAAAAGCTGAGAGCACTTAAAGACAACCCCAGAGGCAAATACTGATGCTGTCCTTAAAACATGCAAGGGAATATTTAATACCATTTCGGTGTTATAATATTCTATTTCTAAATCTAAAATTCATATACTTTTTCAACTCAAACTAGTATGTGGAAATTCAAGTTTAAGAGCAAGTACCCCTCCTACCTCTAACCTTCAAAACTGCCATAAGACAATGGGGACATGTTAAATTATAAAGCTAGTGTCTCATATAAACAAAATGTTCTAGCTTAGTAGAACTACTAGTAAGTATTATTTAGATTTGGAAGCAATATAGTTAACTGCGTAATATGGAATTCCTACACAAAATTTGGTTCATTCAGCCTATGGTAAAGCTTCAATGCTGACTTTTATCTATTAGAAATTACATTCTGGAAGATGAAGAACTCTTAAGAGGTTGGGTAGTTACAGTGGCTTTTCTAAAGCTGCCTACCTTTTTAATGTGATTTCTTCCGATGAACTTACAATTCCAATTCAAAAATACACCTTTAGTTCAAGGCTTCTATCACTCTATTTTCAACTAATTAAAAGCTTTGACTAATCTACTGCTATGTACTAGATGATGTTCAACTGCATAAAAACTACTTAACTCTTCTTGATTCTTTTAGCTATTGCTCTGTATAGTCCCCTTTATCCTCAGGAGATACATTCCAAGCATTCCAACACCCCAGTGGATTGTCTGAAACTGCAGATAGTATGGAACCCTATATATACTATGTTTTTTTCTACATATGTATCTTTTACATAAATGAAGCACTTTACAGCTTCTCTTTGGCATATCTGAACTGCCAGCATCACTAACTATGCTTGCGCTTTGGGGCAATTATTAAGTAAAATAAGGGGAACCTGAACACAAGCGCTGGACAGTGATCTGATAGCTGAAACAGCTACTAAGTGACTAGCAGACGGGTGGGCTGTACAGCTTGGATATGTTTCCACTGTATACATATTTGCTGGACAAAGCAATGATTCATGTCCCAGGAAGGATGACGATTTCAACATGCTACTCAAACCATGTGCAATTTAAAATTTAAGAATTGTTTATTTCTGGAATTTTCCATTTAATATTTTTGGACCATGGTTGACCTCGGGTCACTGAAACTGTGGAAAGCAAAACTGCAGATGGGAAGGGAACTACTGTGTCCTAAATGAAAGTATTGTCTCAACAAGCAAGTCAAATACAAATATCACCTTGGTTAGCTCAGCTGTTTGGACTAGTTTATTCTTACTCCCAGCATACATCATCTGTTGTTCAGGCTTACATCCTGGAGAAGAGAGATTTGTATAAAAATGAGCCATAAGTTTTGAAAAAGTAATGGGTTTCATTATTTACTTTTAAAAATGACACATTTAGGATTTCCTACACTTTCAAGTTTATAAAAACTTCAGTTTAAAAGTGATTCTGAGAGTTTTACTTGCATATTAAACGAGGAGTCATAGCCAAATTACAAATAAACAAGATTTTGGTCAGCAAAAATAAATGAGGCTCAACCTCTATAGATCCTGACTTTTAAATCCTTGCAAACACTTAAAAACTTGCTAGCATTTTCTTATTCTGACTTTGAACACCAAGTTCAATTTCACAGATGCCTGGCACAGACAAGGTTTTGGACAGTGATGGGTCGGTGGGGTGGAGAGGTCTGTCCTGAAAAAGGTTCGTCTGATTAGCTACTAAATTGAAAATACACGGCAGTATATTTTAAATGGTAAGTAAATGATACAAATAATAAAGTACAGAGAAGAGTTCACTGAGTAGAGATTTTACTGTGGGCTTGAACAGTGGTACTAGTGAGAGTTCCAGTGATACCCTAAACACCAATAAGACATTTTAATATCCAATGGAAGCTCCTTTGGGGCTATTCTCAAGATTACAGGCATATTACAGGTAACTGCTCTTTTAAAGATAAATACAAATATATATCATGATTATATACAAAGTTCATACTTAAAAAAATACATAGGAGAAAATGTATTTTTGATACTTTAAAATGTCATTACATTTCAAATTCCTTAAAATGTGTGTATGATCTGACCTAACAATTACACTTCTAGAAATTTATCCTAAGAAAATAGGCAAATTCCAAGACATGATGCTTTATAACTTATTTCTGGGGATGCATTCACATGTGCATCTATGTGCACACACAACTCAATTTAGGTTTATTCAACACTTTTCATCTTTAAAACAAGCATACAATTTGTCCAGTATTAAAAAATGGTTTCATTAATTGAATCAGAAACAAATATGCACTAAAGAAATTCACTTACCAACAGGACTAGAGAAAATAAAACACAGAGGATATGAAACTCTTCCATCATCATGTTGATATTTATAACTATACACAATGAAGGTTTTTCTCAAGTTAAAGAAACTGAAATTACTGCTGTACTTAAGACAAGTACTTAGAACAAAGTTTTGAAACAGACACCTAGGGGGACAGTGAGTGGTCAATTTCCAACACACCCTTTCAGGCCACAGCTTCATCACGCATTGTCTTTCCACAAATTTAAAATAGGCCCCATGACAAGTTATAAAACCATTTAAACTCTCAAAAATGAATGTATTAAAAGAATGGTTTTAATATGGGTTTTTAAATATTTCTCATTTTCATAAACACAATTAAAAAATGGGTTTAAAAGAGGGAAATAATTCGTCCCACCAGGGCACCAACTTTTCGTTTTCCTTGGCCCGGTATGTGCATATGCACTGTAATTTGACTGTGATCAGGGTTCAGAAGAAACTTTTGTGAAATATGTCTTCTAAACACTGAAAAAATAAACCTCATAAATACAATTCGGACCACTAAAGAAAACAAATCTTTCAAGCACTAAGAAAAGGATATCGAGGCTGTCGTTCAGGGAGCTCGTCTTTAAGTTCATCTGGCGAAACGCCCTGGCACGACAAAGAAGAACGACTTTTCAGCACCTGGTGGCCTGCACCCTTCAGAGATGTACCACGCACCCATTCTGCTAGCAGGTGTAAATTCATAACCATACACCACAGCATAAAATGTTATTTTACTAAGTTGTACACAAGCTGAGGTTCCTGAACCCTTAACCTAATGAAAGCCCACTCCAGCCCACTCAGTTTGTTGTCTGACAACTAAATGTGGGGCGGAGAGGAGCAGCAGTCTGTGCTCATGACCCCACTGCCAGGAACTAGTGAGATAAGCCAACCCCTCAGAAGAAACAGCACTTCTGATGTGGTGGGAGGGGCAGTTGATTTCTTTTCACTCTAAATTGGTTTCTTAATTTGACAAACTAAGTATTTAGGTTATAGGGTTTTAGTTTTTAATTACTGGCAAAGCAATTTAGAAGCAAGTTATAAAGCTAACCTTGTAATTACCGGACATACAGCCCTAACTTCTACCACTTGTTACACTGATTCATTACTGTTTTAAAGAAAGCAATTAAATTAGTAAGGCACAGCACTGTACAATAATTAGCACATGTTTTTCATGCATAATGAGCATGTATTTAAAGGTGTAGAACTCATCTTAGAATTGCATGTAACTAATATAACATCTTTTGGGCAGTAACTATTTAATTATAAAACTATATTTAGCTGATCAAACAAACCTCAAGCTCTTCATCCAGTACCACCAGGCGTTTATCCTTATCAATCTTCACTAAAATAAAAATATAGTATGAGCAAACTGTGATTCTAATGTGACTTTGATCTACCCAACCCACGGTCTCAGCCCCCTTTTTGGCATCAAGAAAATTAAAACATCAAGAAACAAAAGCATAAAAAAATACATTCACAGTTTAAGTTCACGGTCTATTAACTAGCTTAGTTTCTCAAGCAGTCAGTATTTAAAAACTTTTAAACCATAATTTCCATCACTTGCTTTGCTTATTTAGAACTTTCTGTCAACTCCTTACATGTATTATCTATGTGGAGAACTTTGTAACTCAAATGCAACTTCCCATATAACCAGAAAAGGTCCGACAGGGTGACTGACTGAGATTGGTCCATGCAGTATGTACGGTTAGAACCGTAAGGGGAAAGTGAACCAGGAGC
Organism: Tonatia bakeri; assembly: GCA_004024845.1. NCBI lineage: Eukaryota > Metazoa > Chordata > Mammalia > Chiroptera > Phyllostomidae > Tonatia > Tonatia bakeri. The sequence continues at coordinate 80,405 of PVIA01006143.1, forward strand.
TGGGGTAGATGGCTGTCAAATTCCCCGCTTCTCCAGAGTCAGGATTTCATGGTGCAGTATGAGTATTGTGAGAAAGTGAATTACAAAGAGCAGTGATATCTATACTCAAATATATGTAACATAATCTAAAACTCAATTAAAATGTGTTAGATAATCTATGCCTCTATTCTTTTCTGTCACTCAGAAAAGTTGGCCATTTTTGGCCAACTGATTTCACAGTAAATCCTGTGAGAAACAGTATCATCTCTAGTGGCTTTACCTTTCTGTAAAATGGCACTGAGTCACATTTTCACCTTTAAGAACTGTGTTTCTATGTTGTATTATTTATTTGTAATAGAACTAGAATTAATGATAAGCTGTCACACCTCATTAATTCACATCTGCCAGATGCATCTCAGCTAAGCACAGTCTATACACTTTCGCATTTTTACCCACCTCAATCTTCCTTTATCTTTCTAAATTATGCCCACATATTAAATATTACCTAAGAATATAAAAGAAATCTGCATAACATCAGATATAGCACAGAGTGGGAAAAGAAACATTCAAATCATTCATTCCATTGTCAGAAGCCAGTGACACTTAAACACAGTCTCCGTGAAACTGGAGTATGAGTCTAAAACTGACATAAGGGTGCAAACTTCTCTGAACACCAGACTGAACTTTACCATTTCAGATGTAGGCAAAGGCCTGTTTAAGGATGAGTGGCCAGGCTATGTTTAGTCCCCCGAGATGTTAAAGGATGGAGATGGATGGGTCACTATACATGACCAAGCGACCAAAAAGATAATCCCCTCCAGCACTGTGTAGGCAGTGGAGGGGGAGGTGGAACGCCCCAACTCTGGTCTGTCATATCAGCCGTATCCATGACTTATTTTTTAAAATAATCTAAAGGTTCAGTTTATTCAGTGTAGCTAAAGTAATCTAAGGAAGGGGAGGGAATGAAATCTAAATATTCAGTTTGTTCAATGTAGCTATTAGACAAAAACAAACTAACACCATGTAACTGAAGCAATCACTTTTAGCTTACTTATAATGGCAGCGTTGTTTGTTTCTTTGCGAAAACGAAACTTTCTCAGTTTTTCCACTAAATCTTCAGCAACATCACAAACCACCAAAGACTCACTCTAGAAAAGAAAAAAATCACATACAAAATGATTTCAATATATACATGTTAAATGTTATAAAACGCATACCTTTATAAAGGTATACTGACATCTACAAATGCCACAGTTATGTGAAAGCATTAACATGAAACACATGAACACTTAGCCTCTGAATCTTCCAACACCTGTATCTACATTAACTACATACATTTGTTCATCTTATCCGTAGGGTACACTTTAACTTTCTCCTTAGCTAATGAATATCTTAAAACTAGACATACCATAATGTGCAATTTTATCAGAACTGTAGAGGAAGAGAAGAGCGTGGGAAAAGTCAAGATCATTGTCTGTTGTTAGAAAGCACGTATTTTTGTGCAATGCACAAACAGAATAATCATCTTATTGTATTTAGAATTAATTAGTAAGACTTTAACACATTTCGGGGTCTTACAACTATGAAAAATATACAAATAAGCAGAAATATGAAAAAATAATCCCTGAGGTTAAAGACAAATAACTTACATCTTAATTAAATGACTGTAGGGATTTTTAAAAAAGATTTTACTTATTTTTAGAGAGAGGGGAAGGGAGGGAGAATGAAAGGAGAGGAACACCAGAGAGTATCAGTCGGCTGCCTTTCACGTGCCACCAGCTGGGGACCTGGCCTTCTACCCAGGCATGTGCCTGACTGGGAATCACACCAGCAACCTTCTGGTTTGCGGGATGGCGCCCAACCTACTGAGCCACATCAGTCAGGGTGACTGCAGGGGTTTTTAAAAAGGAACTAATAAGAATTATGATAGTAAAACCAGATGAGACAAATATAAAAATTAAAAGAAACTTTTACAAATTATGAAAAAATACCAGAGACTCTCCTCCAGAGAGCCGGCAAGGAAATGGTCAAAAGCACTCTTCTTTTGTGGTGCCGATGTATTCCTGACTGCAAACATTAGGATGGAATTCTTTTCTTTTTCTTAATGTTTCAAGCTTCAAACACATAAAAGTAGAGAACAGCACAGTGAAACCCTATGCACCTATCACTCAGCTTCAACCACTATCAACACACAGCCAGTTTTACTTCATCCAACATCCTCAGCACTGCCCCCCCCCCAACGGACTGTCACACGGCAGAGGCCAGAAATCACCTCCACTGTAGTATTTCAGTATGCATCGTAAACATGACAGTATGTACCATTAAAAATATAAGGACAATAACTTATCTCACCTAAAAAACCTAACAGTAATTCCAGTCTTAAATACTCAGATAAAGTTCAAATTTTCCTCCCTGTTCTAAGTTTTATCTTTTCAAGTTGGTTTGAGTCAGGTTACAAAATCTACATATTTTGGTTTCTTTTTATATATAGCCCCTTCCCCTGCTTCTTCAAGAAAATTAAAACAGTTCTGAACCAATGCTAAATACATTCCTCATTACAACCCAAAAGGATCAGGCTTCCAATTTTAAGTTGAAATAAAAATTCAATAAAAGCCTGTTTTTTAGACCCTTTGCCTGGTAAATGAAAGCACATGTTAAAGCAGGAAATGGCTATTGGTTTTAAATTGTCCTTTAAATTCAGAACACAGGTAATACTGAAGGTGTGACATACCATAATACATGCTATCACACAGTTAGAAAGTACAGATCACCCACGGGAACTAAACAATCGGGCTCCTCTAGGAGTCATGTCTGGCCATGCTTTCAGTTGCCCTTAGAGAGAGGCTAAGTCTCACGGAGCTTCCTGAAGGCAGAACTCAACGCCAGTCTATTTTTCTCCTGCCTTCCAAGGAAGGTATAGAAGGCAGAAAACGACAATTTCCATTCTCTTCTCAACCAAAGGTAGAACCCACTAGTAAAACTAGTAAGTATTTTAGATTTTTGTTTAGGCAAGGACCAATTTATCACAAAAGCCTTATCTTCCAGCTCTGATACCCAGAGCTGCTTGTGCAATCCTTTCTAAGGATCAGAAGCCAAGTGGGGAAAAATGCTGTGATTTAATTTATATGGCATGCGTGCTTGGGCTCTCTCTCTTTTTTGCATTTACACTACTCCTCATACCACAAGGCCAAAACATTTTATTATTATTTTTTATCCTCACTTGACTTTTTTTCATTGCATTCTTAGAGAGAAAGAGGGAGAGAGAAACATCCACGCAAGAGGAAAGCACTGATTGGTGGCCTCCAGTATGCACCCAGAACAGGACCCTAGGTGCTCGGGGACCAGCGCCTGAATCCACAACCTAGGTTTGTGCCCTGACCAGGAGTTAAACCCACAGCCTTCTGGTCACAGGACAGTGTTCCAACTGACTGAACCACTGGTCAGGGTGATTAAGCTATAAATTTCTTCCAAGTAAAAGGACTCAGGCTAAAAAAAATTCTAACTGCTTAAAGCTAGAAGCATTTGAGTGTAACACCCTGAAAAACAACTTTATATGATAAATTAACTCATAAAGTTAAATGGAGAATTAAGCCCAAGTAAGTGTGCATTTATTGGTTTATCCATACAATGAGCCTTTTTAAAAAGATTTTATTTTATTTTTAGAGAGGGGGGAGGGAGGGAGAGATAGTGAGAAATACCATGTGTGGTTGCCTCTCGTGGGCCCCCTACTGTGGACCTGGCCAGCAACCCAGGCATGTGCCCTGACTGGGAATCGAACCAGCGACCCTTTGGTTCAGCACTCACTTCACTGAACCACACCAGCCAGGATTAAATAAATAAAATCTTAAAAAAAAAAAAAAAAAAAAAGGCAAGAGTGGTTGAATGCATTAAAGAAAAAAAAAGACCATACTTAAAATTTTTTTCAGTCAACAACTTACTGCATATACATTGGTGATCCCGTAAGATTATCGTGGAGCTGAAAAACGTGTTTCACCTACTGATGACTTAGCTGTAGTGTAACGCATTAGTCACATGCTTCTGGTGATACTGGTATAAACAAATCTACTGTACTACCTGCCATACACAAGTACAGCACACAGTTATATACAGTACATAACACTTGATACTGATAATCAATGACTATGTTACTCCTTTATACATACATATACTACACTTTTTGTTAGAGTGTACTCTTTCTACTTACGACAGTTTACTGTAAAACAATACGCCCCTCTATGCTGGCAGTAGCTCCATACACCTCATGTTCACAGCATCTCTCGATTGCATCATTTTCTCTTGTGCTTGACTTAGTTTCATGTTGTTTTAAAACCTGTGTGCAGCCTAACTGTCTAGTGTTCACCAAGTCCACCGCAGTGTGCGGCAGTACTCCAGGCCTTCACACTCATTCACCACCTGCTCCCTAACCCGCCCAGAGCACATCCAGTCCTGACTGCTCCATGCATGGTAAGAGCCCTACACAGATGTACTAGAGTATCTTTTTTTTTTAACTTTTATTAGCATTTATTTAATTCTGAATTTACTCCCAGGCTGCCTGTTTTTTTCTTGGGTTTCTTCTGGGGTATCTTTTTCTTCTGTGCAACCTCTTTTGGTTTGAGAACAATCTGCTCTTTTTCCATAAGGATCATCTCTGTGCAGCAAGGAGAGCTCAAGTACAGGGTAACCCACCCATGGGCTCTGTAAATTCTGTACATCTTGGGAGCTTTGTTCACCTGGATGTCCTCAATGACCGGTGAACCCACATCTAAACCCTTAACCTCAGCATTACTCTCTGCATTTTTAAGGATGTGCAGCGAAAACTCAGCACTGTCTTTGGGTCAGTAACCCTGGGTCCAGCCCCACTGCTTGGCCTGGGCACACCTACCAATGCCACCACTGTAACAGCGGAAGGGCACACATTGCTTCTATAAAGTGACATCCTTCAAAGACCTGTGGCTTTGCAGCTCTGCATGCCTTGATAGCCTGGGCAGTTTCATGAGTGTTCTTAAAGCAAACGCAAAGATTTGAATCTCCTCATTTGTGGGGTTTTCTGGGTCAAGTGAATGGTGAATTCAGAGGTCACTTCAGGTTGCTTATGAGACGAGCCCATTTTATCTTTTATACCTTATTTTTACTGTACTTTTCCTATATTTAGATACACAACTACTTATATTGCTTTACAACTGCTTACAGTATTCAGTACAGTAACATGCTGTACAGGTTTGCATCCTAGGAGCAACAGGATGGTTATACACACATAGCCTAGATGTGCAGTAGGCTGTAACCTCTAGGTCTGCGTAAGTGTATGCTATGTTCACACAACGACGAATTTGCCTAGCACATTTCTCAGGATGTATCCCTGTCATCAAGCGGCACATGGCTGTGAATAAGAATACAGGCCTACCCTCAAGGAGCTTATAGTACAGACTAGTAGAGAGCAGACCTACATCTAAAGAATCAGGGGGAAATGAATACCTGTTTGAACCTGTGGCAAGAGCTAAGAAGGCGAGACACAGGAAAATGAGAACTTATGACTAGTGAAAAGCAGCATGGTCACAGGAGGCTTGCCAGAAAAAGGCATCTGAAGAAACGAACCTACCTACGCAAAGACCCCTGGACTAAAGTGGGCACGGCACATCGAGGGTAACAGAGGCCAGTGTGCCTCGGGCAGAGAAGAAGCGGAAACATGGCGCCAAAGGAGGCTGACAGGAGCTGGCCACAGAGGGTCCAGTGGGTCACGGTAAGTACCTGGTCTCTGTCCTACGAGCAAAGGAAAGCTACCAAGGGTTCTAAGCAAAAGGGCAGTGGGCACAGAAAACATGGTCAGGTTTGCATGCAAGACACAGGCAGGCAGCCGGGACGAAGAGAGCAAGACTAGTCACCTGACCAGACTAGGTCAGGTGAGAGGGAAAAGCGGCCTAGACAGGCTGAGGATGGTGAGGGGATGGGGTGAATACTGCTAATAACAGTTAATGTGTGTTAAACACTGGGAGAAAAACACTGTGCTGTGCCCTTCACGCACATCTCCCTTTATGCTCAAAACAATCCCATGAGATGGCCACTATTATCACCATTTTGCAAGAAACTAAGGCTTAGAGAAGGGTCTTCCCCGGAGTTCTGGGATTAGTGTAGCCAAGACCCAGCCCAGGGCCTGACCTCCAGCCCGCTCACCCTCTCAACCGCGACAAAGGAGCGGACTCAACGGTGCTGCCCTTCACCAAGTTCAGGTTCGAGGGGGAAGAGCGTGAGTTCTATTTCGGACAAACCGAGGTGGCTTTCAGGAACCCCAATAGGGAAACGCTTCCCAGGAGATGTTAGCTAAATAGTGGGACACACATACCTGAACTAGATCTCAGCAGCAAAGTCTGAGATGCAAGTTCACGAGGTATGTGCATACAGGTGGTAACCGAAGCTGAGAGTGGGGGTAGGAGAAGATGGAGGAAAACGGACCGGTAAAGGAAGCACTGGGTGGAGCCCAGGGCTCCTGCGTGTGCGGTCCTGGGAGGAACAGTCTGCATGGGACTCGCAAGGACGAACAGAAGCAGGGAAAACCACAGGAATTCTGAGTCCCAGAAGTCAGGAGAGAACAGAAAGCTTCAACAAAGGAAGTGGTCAGCACCCCGGAATGCAGCTGCGGGGTCGGGACAGATCAGATTGAAGAGTCCCTTGGATTTAGTAACCGCAACAAAAGCTATTGGGTGGAAGTGGGTTGAGAAATGACTGGGAGGTCAGAGACAGGCGAGTAAGATCTGTATTTTGTTTCTAAATGAAGAAACGGGCACACTTGAAAACCTAACAGGAGTGACCCAGAGGACCCTTTCTGGGCAACTGACTTTAATTTTCCGCTTGTGTTTGAACGTAGGGTCCAAAGGGAACCCAAGCCCCTAGACCCAGCAGAACGAGAAATCTCTGCAGCCACGTCAACGCCGAGCGCCAAAGCTCGGGTCAAAGGTTTCCGACTGCTACGACTCGAAGACAGCAAGGATAAGGAAAAACCCTTAGCGGCGGGCGAGGGGGGGAAGACAGCGACGGCGAGGCCCAGGGAATGAAACCCGAATTCGGGCGAGCCGTCTAGGCGAAGGCCGCCCGGCGGCGGGGCCCGGCGCCGGCCGCCCCCGCAGCGAGGCCAGCGCGCGGGGAGCCCTCCGCCGGGAGGCCAGAGCCCGAGCCTCTCCGGCACTCGGCTCAGGGGCTGGACCCCCGTCCGGAAGGGCCCGGCGAGGCTGGCCCACCCCACCGGCCGCAGCTCAGTCCCAGGGCCGCTGGGCCCGGTCTGGGGCGTCTGGGGGGTCCACCCGGGCCGGCTGGAGGGCGCTGCCCCTAAGGCGGGGCTGCGGCGGCGGCGACGGGGGGAGGCCGAGTCCCCGGCGGTGGGCGGAAGCGGCCGCCGACCCACCCCGGGCGCTGCCCCGCGAGACCGGCTCCCGCGAACAGGAAAGCCCGGCTGGCCGGCCCGGCCCTCTGGCCCCCACCCTCCCCGGCGGCAGCTCACCATTTTCCTTCCGGCAGCCGGCAGCCTTGCGCCGTCCCTCGGGCCCCTTTAAGAATGGCACCTTAGCCGCCTCCCTTCCTGCCCCGGCGCTCGGCACAGCCTCCCCCACTGCTCGGGCGGCCTCCGCGGGCAGACACGTGACCGCGGACGGTGGGCGGCGCGGCTCAAAATTAGCCGGAGCGGTCGCCTGTAACGCTCCTGTTTGACTGTGCGTGGGCTACCTTGCCAAAGTGCACTCTTAATATCCGAGATCCAGGGACTTTGGTTCAGTTCAATAGACTTTTCTGCATTAGGGTTTTCTAGCTTCAGCATATTGACATTTGGAGTCCAATAATTCCTCGTTGGGGGTGGACTGTTGTGCATTATAGGGTGTTAGCAGCCACCCTGGCTTCTACGCTCCTAAGGCCGGTAAGCGCGTCCCCAGTTACGACAAACAAGAATGTGACCAGATGTAGTCAAATGTTGCCAAGAGGTAGGGGTGGGAAATCATCCCAGTTGAGAACCACTGTTAAAAATGAATATACTGCCCTGGCTGGTGTAGCTCAGTGGATTGAGCTCGGGCTGCGAACCAGGCATCACAGGTTCGATTCCCAGTCAGGGCACATGCCTAGGTTGCAGGCCATGTCCCCCAGCAACCACACATTGATGTTTCTCTCTCTCTCTCTCTCTCCCCCTCCCTTCCCTCTCTAAAAATAAATAAATAAAATCTTTAAAAAAATGAATATACTAAGCTTTGGGCCACGGACTGAGTGCCGTGTTAGTCACCTTTCTGAACTCAGGTGGAGCAGGCTCCAGGTAGCCTCCTGCCATTTAGTACATATAGATGACAGAAGCCCAACATCCAAGACCGTGAGAGTTTTTTGCCGAGGGACATAGAAGTTGATCGAGTTAGGTTGTGCTTGGGTACTATAAGACTCTTCACAATTTCTGTCATCTATGGGATCATACGCAAATTACACATCCATCCAATTCTGTTGTGCAGGGACTGCCTCAAAGTTTGAAAATCAAAATTAGAAACTCAAAGTTATGGCGCTTATTATATTCCTGTTGGTGTATCCAAAACAGAGATAAATTTGCCCTCCAGGAAATAATATGAGACATGGAAAGGCCATATAAAATGAATGAATGGGATTGGCAAATGCAAGAAAAATATAAAAGAGATCATAACTTTTGACAACATATTAATACATTTTGCATTTCTCTTATGAAACCCTCTCATTGGTTGGCCAGAAGTATCTGCCAGACTCAAAACAGAAACATAACTGTGATGCCGGGAATGCAAAAAAAAAAAAAACCCAACAGCTTTTGACTACCAAAATACAGGGTCTGGCAGAAGTAACACCTGCTTGAGTGTGGTTGGTAGGGTAATAATATGGGTGTAATAATTATACTTTTAATTTGAACATTTCACCTAAAATGTCATATGATGTGCTCAAGTGTGATATTGTTATGTTACAGAATTATATGCTTATGATTTTGTAATAAATAGTTTGTAATAAAAAGAAGCATTATTTTATGCCAGACCCTGTAGGATTTTGAGTCCCAAGAGAGACAGTAGTCTTGAAATAGCCAGGCATTACTAAGAGAGAAAGGTTTTATAACATTTTAAAGTTCCATTAACATTTCAAAATCCAAACCTTGGCACAATTAAAAGTGTCATTTAGTACATGCCATATGGTAGAGGAAATGGAGGCTGTGACACAAGGGAAGTACCTGCTGATCGGGAAAGAGGAAAAGTCTTTCCACTCTGATCTAGTGGAGGGTGGGGTGGAGATGGAGCTTGAATAAATACAGCAGGCAGTGATGCGCGGCCACTGGCCCGCAGTGACCACGCAACACTGCGGATGGCTCGTCGACACCCGAGAAATGAACATACACAGAAACAGACAATTTTCTGTGGAGAAGTAGGGACAGAGTGGCCACCCTCTCTGGGGGAGGGCGTGCGTTCTCCTGTCCCAGCGGGCCTTTTATTGGGTTCGTTTGTACAAGAATTCAGGTAAAGCTCATTACTCGTTGCAGGGAAGTAATGATCAAATAACAAGGAACTCTGGGGGCCTACTTTGAGTCAAGGTCAAAGAGCTGTAAAACTTTGAGGAACAAAGTTACTTCCACCTTGGACCCTTCTCATTCAACTAAGAGCATTCTAAACAAAGCAGGTTTCACAGGATTTTACATATTCTTTCTTAGGCCTGATCACCCGGAGAACCCGCCCTCTCTAGTACAGGGCTGCACCACCCTGTCATTGTTTCAGGCTTAGGTGGAGCAAGGGGAACTAAGGCAACCAAGAGATAAGGAGATTTTCTCGCAGATGGAATGAGCACTCAAGCTTTATCAAAGCTGGGGGGTGAGGGTCCATCACCCCCTTTTGCCGTAGCCCCCAAAGTCCTTCCTTGGGGGCCTCCCACGTGATCGTGCCTGTCTTAGGTCGTTCCCCCCTTGGAGAATCTTACCCGTCATTGGCTAACCGACCAACCACTGGGGTTCAGGCAGGGTGAAGTAAAAGGAGCAGAAGTGGCGCTCCTGCCAGGGAGATAAGCTTTTGTCTCCTTGCTGGTTTGTGGTTCCAAGGTCACTCCCTCAGCCTTAGCCCAGGTGGGGGTTACAGCTTCTGATACCAGGCAGGGCGGTTCCCAACAAGGCAGTCATACCCAACCTGTCTGGCTGAAGTCTCAGAATGGAGGGCAGAGACAGATTATAGAAAAGCACCCAGATAGATGTGGTATTGGAGAACCTGCAGAGAATTGGAAGTCTGCTCCTCTAAGGAAGGAGGAGCATTGCATTTGTCTCTGCACCTCCTTGAACATGGTTCAAACGATAGTGTTTAGTGACAGAGGTGGCCCAGTCTGTATCCTGAGATACTGCTTGTTCTCAGTGGCCTGCAGGTGACATGTGGGAGAATTTATATATTCATAATTCCCTCAAGAAGTAAAATTGGAGATGGCGACCAGCAGAGCTAATAGGTCATAGTGCATTAAGGTTTTACAACCAGAAGTAAATGGCTGGAACTCTGGATCCCGGGACTAGTTGCCAACTAGTGCAACGAAAAGCCAGATGAAACTTTCTTTTCTTCATTGAGGACTCACAAATGTCCTCATCTTCCCAAGATCATGTGGCTACCCTGATCATGTGAACACCCAGTACAGAAAGTATACATAAAATACCATCTTAGCCCTGGCTGGTGTGGCTTAGTGGATTGAGTACCAGCCTGCGAACCAAAGGGTCACAGGTTCAATTCCCAGTCAGGGCACATGCCTGGGTTGTGGGCCAGGTCCCCAGTTGGGGGTGCACAAGAGGCAACCACACATTGATATTTCTCTCCTTCTCGTTCTCCCTCCCTTTCCCTCTCTCTAAAAATAAATAAATAAAATCTTTTAAAAACGTTAAAAAAATACTGTCTTAGGGAGAAGCAAGAGAAGAGGGAGGAGAGGAGAGACTAAAAATTTTCCTGAAAGAGACCAGCAACCCAAGAGGGCAGTTAAACTTGGAGAGAGTAGGATACCTTAAACTGATAAATCTAGGCTTACTAGTCTCCCATTGTCCTCTTTTTTCCTCCCTTCTATTACTCAATGGGGCAAGGCTTCATGAGCCAAATTATATCAGTTATAGATAATAGAGAAGAGCCATACTTTCTGTTCATCTGAGAGTTATACATTTTTTAGTCTAATGTAGATACTTTGGGCTGCCAAATTATCTCATGGAGAAGAACTTCCCTCGTTTCCATCCCTTCCCTGCCTCCCTCCCTTCCTTCTTTCTTTCCTTCCATAAACATGTGTTGAGACACTATTAAGACATATGTTAGATACTTTTGGCACACACATCAACTTGATGTCATGCCTGCACTCAGGGAGCTGGGGACCTAGTAGGCTACATAGACTATGAGCAAATGCTTTTGCCAGCATCTGGGAAGCTCCACAGAGATCCATGATGGGTATTATGGGAGAGGCCTCTCCCCAAGTGTCGGGAAGTATTCAGGAAGGCTTCCTGAAGAAGGAAGCTTCAGCAATGAGTCTTATGGATACACAGAAAGTCTGCCAGAAGGAGGAACGAAGGGTTTTCAGGCAAAGGAAGGAGCATACGCACATAGCTGTGATGATTAATTTTGTCAGCTTGGCTGCTCCATGGGGTGTTCAGATTAAACACGATTTCAGAGTGTGTCTGCGAGTGTGTTTCTGGATGACATGAGCACTGAAATCAGTCAGTGTACTTGGCAAAGTACTGGGCTGGCCAAAAAGTTCGTTTAGTTTTTTCCATAAAATAAAAGACACATTTTTCATTTTTACCAATAACTTTATTCCTTTGGATATTTTGAGTATGTTGGCTATCTCCCGCATGATGTAATGTTGATCCTTCCCAATTAATGTTTCAATTTGATCCCTATCAACTTCAACTGATCTACTTGGCGGTGGAGCATCATTCAGCAAGAAATCTCCAGCGCGAAACTTCTCAAAATACTTTTGACATGTTTGATCAGTCACAGCGCCTTCCCCATACACTGCACAAATGGTGATTTGTTTGTTGTTGTTGTTGTTTGTGTGTGTGTTTCAGTTGTGTTTTTACCATTCTTGAGAAAATATAGTATGCCAAAAATGTTCCGTATTTTCTTCCATCTGATATTAAAAGGGCTACTCAAAAATCCACCAATTTTGATACTTTTTTAAATGCGTGCTGGTATGAGAGCTGGCACAATACAATCTAACAAGTGTTTTCGATGAAAAAGACAACTAAGTGCTACTAGAGTCATCTCATGGAAAAGAAGAAAACGAACTTTTTGGTCATCCCAGTAAATTACCCTCCCCAATGTGGATGAACATTGTGCAATCCAATGAGGGCCTGAATAGAGCAAAAGGCAGAGGAAGAAGGAATTTGTCTCCCCCTCCTTTTTTTCCTACTTGCCTGCCTGCTTGAGCTGAAACACTGGTCTTTTCCTGCCTTTGGACTGGGATTTATATCATTGATTTCCCTGGTTCTCAGGCCTTTAGACTTGAATTGGAACTAGACCACCACTTTCCTGGATCTCCAGCTTGTAGGTGGCAGGCGGTGGGAGTTCTCATCCTCCATAGTCATGTGAGACAATCCTCATAATCAATCAATCAACCTCTCTCCCAATATTTATATCTACCTACATACCTCTCCTCTCACCCCTTCCTCTGGAGAACCCTAATACAGTAGCCAATTCTGAGATCTGAAAATAGCTCATCTCACTACTTTTGAGATTCATTTCTCCCCACACTTTAATTTCTCTGAAATCAGGATCGCCTAACAATCCACGGCATCCTACAATTTTGTTCTGGGTGATAAAGGTGAGGCGTAAAGTACCCTAAGGTAAATGAAGTTTACATTTTGGGGATCTTCATTTGCGTGGGGCTCTTCCAAGGCCTTATACTTAATTTGTATTTGTAATTTTATATTCAATCTCTTCGAATGGGTCCCCCAAATGGTATGTGCTTCAGGTTCTATATACCTGCATCCATCTCTAACGTATCCCATGTATTTTTAGAAGATTGATTAATTCAGTACATTGATGATTAGTATTTATAGGGGGACAGGGATGAGAGGGGAGAGATTGGAGATTTAGGATCTAATTTCAGTGAATGATGGCTACATCCATTCATCTGGCAGAAGCCAGAAACTTCAACTCCTGCCCCTCTCTCATGCCCCAATTCAATCCATCATTAGGTCCTGTATACTTCCCCTATGATGGAGACTCCTAGTTCTCCCTCAAACTCTTGTTTTCTCCTTCTCTAAGTAACAGAAACCTCTAGTTTTAGCCAGACGTTCTGAACGAAGACAATTTTTCTGCCTGCCTTTCAGTTAAATGTGGACATGAGGCTTAGTTTTGGCCAATGGAATGTGTGCGGTATCCTTAGTTTCCTTAAATTGAAGTGGAGTCTCATTCTCCCCCTCTTTCCTCCCTCTTGCTAACAGGAATATGGACATGATAGCTGGAGCTCCTACCAACATCTTGGACCATGAGGTGAGCTCAGGAAATGGAGCTATGTGAAGCAAAGTGTAAACCTCGGCCCCTTGCACTGTGGAGTACTGTGTCAGTCCTGCATTGCCTGCCTCTGGACTTCCACTTGAAAGAAAAGTAAACTATCTCAACTAAGATACTGTTATTATTTTTTCTCACTCAGTTAAAATAATTTCTTACTAATAATCCATCTCCCTGCAAGACCTCACCACTGTCCTAATGAGAGTTACCAGTATGTCTTGCCTTGAATTTTAAAAGAATCTATTAATGGATATCCACATATTTACTCCTATCCATGCCAGTCTCCTACCAAAGAGTTTTGTCCATAAGAGCCAAAGTGCTTGATTCAAAATGCAAACCGAATGTCATTCCTGCCTATCCTGCCATAATAGAGTAACACAGACTAGGCAGGCAAAACAAAATAATTTTCTTACAGCTTTAGAGTCTAGAGGTCCAAGACCAAGGTGCCAGCAGGCTTCTTTGATTTGCAGAAGCCATCTTCTCATCGTGTCCTCCTCACATGGCCTTTTCTCTGTATGCACATGCGTAGAGAACAATGTCTCTTCCTTTTTATTTTTTGCATCAGTCCTATTGGACTAGGATCCCGCCCTTATGACTTCACTTAAAGGCCCCACCTCCAAGTATAGCCACATTGGAGGTTAAAGCTTCAAATTACAGATTTTTTGCGGGATGCAATTCAGTTGCTAACACTCCCCTTCTTCAATCACATCCATGGCTTCTCACTGCTCTTAAAGTTGAGTAGTTAACTCAACTTCATGTAAGACTCCTGTGTGGTCTGGGCCCTACCTATCTGTTTTCAACTCATAGTATGCTCTTCTGCACTCTCCAAGTTTTAGTCACAGTGGCCTTTCATTTTCTCTGGTATGCTCTGATTTCTCCCTCCTTGGGGCCTTGGCACATGCTGTCACTTCTGTCCCACATGCTCCTTCTTCCCTCATGTTCCTTTGCTTGGTAAATCTCTCCCCATCAGCACTAAGCTTAATAATCTGTTCTTCAGGGAAGCCTTCCATGGTCAACCATATATTTCCCCAATATTATGAAAGCCCATGATAGGCTTTCATAGCTACATGTAGCTCTTTTTAATAGCACTTATCATAATTTTGCTGTATATTTTGTTCAGGATTCTTTGGCTAATGTTTGTCCTTTTCATTAGATGATAAACATGAGAACAGAGATATATAATTTTTGGCTTATTTTTGTATCCCTAATGTCTTCTACGGTAACTGGAACATATCTGGCACTCAAGAAACAGTTTCTGGCCCTGGCCATTGTGGCTCAGTTGTTTGAAGTGTTGTCCTGTAACTGAAGGGTTGAAAGTTCAATTCCCCGTCAGGGCCCATACCTAGGTTGAGGGTTTGATCCCCAGTCTGGGTGGGTACGGGAGGACACTGATTGATGTTTCTCTCTCACATTGATGTTTCTCTCTCCCTTCCTCTCTAAAATCAATGAAAAAATGTCCTCAGGTAAGGATAAAAAAAGAACAAGAAAAAGAAAGAAACAGTTTCTGAATGAGTAAGAGGTAAGTGGAAATGGGGTCACATAGAGATGAATATGCCAAGAAGGAACTCGGTATTTCATTCTCAGGCGTAGATAGCACGGCAGTCAAGGATTTCTGGTAGTGGAGTGAAATAAGATCTGTCTTTAAACGAATCTGTGTCGGAAGTAAAATGACAAATGTCGGTGGCTGTAGCAGATATTGAAATGGGAAATAAGGACTTGAGTTAAAGTTGTGCTAGCACCTGCTCTTTTTTCGAATTCTCCAGAGTAAATCAGGTCGGGTCTCAGTTTCCCTCACTGCTGGTTTGGAATTTGGCTTTCATGGCCTGGTTTGTGAATTATCCTTGCTCATCTGTTTTCCATCTTCCAATATGTTGCTGCTATTATTTTATTTCCTGTTCTTCCTTTTTTGGTTAATTTATTTTTTAAATCCCTTTAGTATAGTTTTAGTAGCATTTTGGGAGAGAGAAAAATTACAGGCATATATTTAATATACTCACTTTAACTTGAAACTCCCTATGCTTTTGTTTTCATTATAAAACTTAATGTTTATGGGAATAAAATTGCCTTTCACACTGGCCAAAATTTTTGTTAAGTGACACTGTCAAGTGATGACAAAACTGAGAATGAAAGGGTGGAAGCATAAATTAATATATTTCTGGAGAGCAGTGTTTTTCCAAAGGTTTAAAATGTACCTACTTTTTGAACCAAAAGATCCACCTCTAGGAATTTATCCCAAAGAAATGATTTAGCTTTAAGAATGTTCATTACAGTGTTATTTATAATTTAAAAATCATCTGACAATTGGGGGCTAATTAAATAAACTATATACTTTCAGAAATCATATATGTAGTCATTAAAAATGTTATTAAACCACGCTTCTCACACAGTACCACTCCAGAGAATACCCAGTACCTGGTCATTTGCCAAGGGATATTGAAGCCACAGAACAAATTTACCTCCTTTTCCTCCAGCACCAATTGTACTGGTGATTTGGAAATGCGGCGTGACCAATAGTTATCACGGAGTTAAAGGTCTTTTGTTCCTTTCTTCTTTGGTAACACGACCTCCAGCGCCGCCCAGATTGTAGCAGGGATGTTGCCGCTCAGAGTAACAGACTGCATTTCCCAGTCTGCGCGGTAGCAAGGTGTGACTTTCGGACTACACGCAAGTTAACGAAACGTCAGTGGAAGTGAGAGACTTCCGGGGAGGCTAACTTGGGGTTGTTTGAATGGGAATGAAGAAAAACCATGTACTTAGAAACTTCTGCTCAGTTAAAAAGAAAGTATATATGCATACATACACATGATACATATTTTAAATTAGTATTAAAGTGAATATTAACATAAAAAGTTCAAATATCTAATTCTAATTTTAGAGGTGTAGGGGGAGAAAAAAGGGTGTGGGAGGACAGTTAATCTATTTCTGAGCATCTGGATACACAATGCCGATTTTCCTCTACCATTAAATCCAACTTGAAAATGCTGGTAAGGCTTATATAAACTGCTTGTGAAGCTCCTTTTGGTGTTCCGTACAGCGCCTAACTCTTAAGTTTTCTAGATAAAACTAGAGCAGATAAGGGGTTAGTTCGCTTAGTAGAACCCAAGATGCTGGCCTTCCCTCTCCTCCCAAATTTGCCTCGGATCTAATATGTAGGGATTCAGGATTTAGGCTCTACTACATGGATTTTGGGTTGTACTTCCTCTTTCTGTCCTCAGAAAACCTTAGCAGAGTCTCGGACAGAGTCGACCGCCCAATCTATTGATATTTAGAATTTGCCGCAGAAAAGCGGGGGCTGGAACCCACGGGCGGAGGAGACGCTCGCGGGGAACCAATCCCGTGAGTGGGGCGGTGCGAGTCATGGCCCCGCCCCTCGGTGGAGCCAATAGCTCCGCACGGCAGGACGAGCCCTGAAGACGACGTCGTGATTGGCACTTCGGTTCCCTCAGCCTGCGAGGCTGCCCGACGTCCAGTTGATCGGGACCGCAGGCGAGTGAGGAGGTACAAAGTTTGTCCGCTGCGGGGCACCGTAGTGGCTTTTACTCAGGCGGAGCGGGCAGAGCTCGGCTGGGCGCCGGCGCCCAGTTCAGCTTAAAAGACCCTGATGGCTGCGTTGTTTCTAGTAACGCTGTATGAGTACTCACCGCATTTCTACATAGCGGTGGTCTTTACCTGCTTCATCGTGACCGCCGGCCTGGTATTGGGATGGTAAGTGCCCCAGAGCTAGTGGCCAGAGATGGCGGGGCAGACAGCTGGGTAGTAGGGTCGCGGTGAGCTGGGACGCTGCGGCGCTGGAGCACCTGGGGCTGTCGGGCATCTGGTGTCGAGGCACCTACTGGCTCCTCGAGGAAAACAAGGTGAACACCACACCTGCGTCACTGCCCCTCTTTACCGCCCAGGAACGGTCCCTGTCGCTGAAGGCAAAGGGGGGTGGTGCCGGAATGAGGTATTTTATTTACCCAGCTTTGTGTCTGGATAATAAAGCATCCAGTAAGTGTCTGGTCTTGGTGTTGGGAATGAGTGCTTGTCCAAAAGGCTTCTGCCCTGGATTGAGGCCTACTGTGTGCTCAGAGTGTCCAGTCAGCCGCGGTACAGTGCACGGACATGGACTGTAAACAAGTTTGATTGTTGTACTTCTGCGCTGAGCACTTGGCCTCAGCGTCACTTGTAACAGAACTCCATTGTATCATGTTTAGAGAAGCTTTATAGATAGAGCTAGTTGAAATCATTTTACTAGTCCACCCGTTGAAGAAAGACATGAACTACATGTTGAGGAAGGAGTGTTTTGAAAAATAAGTGGAGTACGGTGTGTGCAATGGAGAGTAGAAGGCATTTCAGAGAATACAACATGAGCCGAGGGCAGAGGAGACATGTCATTGAAGACAGCAGTCTGTGTAGAACGAGTTTAAAAATACCCTTTGATCACAATATAAGTGATTCCTTTAAAGAAAGGACACAAGCCCTTCTCGTTTTCTGATGTCATATGCCATCTTTAGGAACTAAGCAAAGTTTTAATACTTTACACTGCTGCCCACACCGTAAGCAGAAGAGCATAAAATTCCTTGTTTGTGCGTGGGAAAAGATTAAGACCAATTTTACACAATTTGTTATTCTTGGCCCATCAGAATTTATTGCTATTGCCCTTCAAGAAAGTTTGTAATTGGAATTAGGAAGCTGTTGCCCATTTGAGAAAAGTAGTCTTAACACAGGATTTTAAAGTAACTGTAACGTTAATGTTACTCTCTTAAAGAAATACAATTTTTCTCTATTAAGGGAAATAAGTAGTTGATAATTGCATTAAATCCTTACATTTTAATTTTCCAAAGGGCCAACTAATTAGATATCTTAGATGCCTATCTTCAGTATTGAGAAGAGGAAAATGAGTGGAGGCGGTACTGATAATGATGGCAGCATCCCTGTGTGAAGGGTGGTCAGAAACGCCTTGTTTATAGTGGTTAAGAGACAGAGTTTGGTATCAGACAGACCTACGTTCAAATCCTGGCTCAGCCAGGTTTAAGACTTGTTTGAAGACTTAATGATACTATGTTTAGGTCTGGCTTTTCTAAGGGTGGAAGCCTAGGTAATTGTAGCACTTTTGAAATTCTGGGCTAAACATTGCTGAGGCTGCAAGACCACGTCAGCGCCAGTCACTTTCATCCTGATTTGGGTCTAAACAGTCATCTTGAGCCCAACTATCCTTTCCATCTGGGTTAGCTCTGTCCATGTAGATAACCTTTTTACTAGCATTTATTTGCTAACCTAAGCCAAGGTTGCAGATTCATTGAATTGAAAACCATCTAGCTCTCATTGAAACAACTTTCCAATAGTACCCCAGATAGAAAGTAAATCCATTAATCCACTATGCTCTTCACCCTTGCCTTTTTTTTAACCTTGCAAAATATAATCCCTAGTGGTCATCTGTCTTCTTTCTCATGGTTCTTACCTCAGTTTAGCTCTGAGTTTCTTTCCCATTGCTTCTTCCCACTGTTCTCCTTGTCCAGCTGCCCTGTGAGTGAGTGGAGAAAGAACAAGAACTTCTGATCGTAGGAATCTCAATAGCAATAGTAAAGAATCATGCAACTGGAAGTGTCATATTTCTGCTTAACTACATGGTGGTTTCTATGAGCCCTAGCCGCTCACATGTATTAAACTCATGCTATTTGCCAGGCACTGTGCAGAAAGGAGACCAAAAAGCCACATACATTTTTAACAGTTTCACATAATTGGGGACCCTGACTCTGCAGCTACTCCCTGCTTCTTCTTGACTACAGGCTATTAAGCTATTGTCTCTCAGCTTCATACCACCATTGTATATTCTGCTTTGTGAATCAGAGGTTAGAGGACAAGAGGACTTGCTGCTTCCTATTTGATTCTTTTAATAATACATATACTTTTTAATTATTTACTTTTAGACCGAGGGTAAAGGAGAGAGAAAGACATGGAAAGAAACACCAATGTGGAGTTACTTCTTACATTCCCCCAACTGGGGACCTGGCCCGCAACCCAGGCATGTGCCCTACCAGGGATCAAACCTGTGACCCTTTGATTTGCGGGCTGGCACTTAGTCCACTGAGCCACACCAGCCAGGGCCTGATTCTGTTTCTTGTCTGTCTTACCACAGCAATAGTGCCTCACTCTGACACTAACAGTTGGTCCCAGTTTTTCCAGTTTACAGTTTTCCACTCTCTTAGAACCGGCCTCATTGCACCCTTACAAAGATATCAATACCCTTTCCTCAGATGTGAGTCCCAGATCCATGAGGGTCCTTCCTCCAAATTTCTAGGCTGTAGTAACTCTTTCCTCTGTTCCTGTCCTAGAAGAGATAGTTGCTTCTTACTATTACTACTTCTTCCATACTCAGTGTTCCCTTTTTGCCTTTTCAGTTCTTTAACATCTGGTTAACAGTTTTTATGCTAAATTATCTCTGTTAAAATAACTGCTGTGGTTTTGATTTTCTGACTGGACTGATAAAGATACCAATAAAGAAGTTACTAAGAATAGGATTCTGGGGGGAACCCTCAAAGATGGTGTTTGGGGAGTGGTCTGGTCATTTCTTCAGCTCCTTGCCAATGGGAAATATGCATCTAGTAACACATGACATACCCTGGCATCACAGTTCATCCAATCACTCACCACCTTTGGGTGATTGTGATAAAATAATTTCTGAAACAAGTGCCTTGGGGGACCAGGCGGCTAACTCACTTGACTATTACAACGATAATGATAACTACAGGACTGAGGGGTGGGTGGGATGGTTGCTTTTGAGATCGCTGGATTAGTTAAAGAGAAAATGACAGATTTAGGTCTTTTAATTCTCAGATCAAATCTTAGAGAATCAGACAGTTTCTATGGTTCTAAAGTACTTTATTTCATGTCACCACAGAGCTAAAAATTGAACACAGCTTTAGTTGTGCTGATAATAGAATTACACAGCCTTGTAGATGTCTCTTTTAGGACACTGATTGGAAAGAAGCGGAGCCCTGAAACTTGGAATGGGAACATCTGAGTAGACTTGGACAAAGCTGAGAATCTTAAAACCCCAAGTCAGTCTGAGCCTTCTTTGTTGATTGAAGCAACCTGCTTTCTGTGTATGAGAAAACCAACTTTCCCTTGCTTAAAGATTTCATAATAACCTTGCCTAGGGCAGTTGCTTTGCAAAGGGTGTCTGTACTCAAGTCCTGCTTCTATTATGTTTTGCTTGGAAACTCAGGGACAGAATTCTGAACTGGTTAGAAATAGCCTAGCCTCTAAAAGAACTGCAAAAATTTTGCTAATTTGTATCACTGAGAACTTTGGAAGTGTATGTGAGAATGGTTTGTAAATAGGTTAGGCCAAGAAGGACAGAAGGTAACACTAGATCCAGTCT
Source organism: Tonatia bakeri (assembly GCA_004024845.1). NCBI lineage: Eukaryota > Metazoa > Chordata > Mammalia > Chiroptera > Phyllostomidae > Tonatia > Tonatia bakeri. Next base: position 101,228 of record PVIA01006143.1, read on the forward strand.
GATAGGATTTATCAATCTGGGTGTATTCTCAAGAAGTTCTGAATCTAAATTGTTAAATTCATATTTGGTTGACTGAAACTAGGACTCAGAGGTGGCCTTATATATTTCGTAAGGTTGACATTCTGAAATTTCCTCACATATGGGGGAAGAAATCTGAAGGCTTAGGAAAACAGGAGTATTGGACTGGATTTATTACATGCAGTCTACACACCCACCCCCCCTACTGCATTCTTCAAGAGGGCACAGAAGGTACACTTTTCATGAAGGCACTGAGAAATACATTACTGAGAGGAGACACTTCCTTGAGAATCCCTGGCATCTGCCTTCCCTGGGCAGTTTACGATGATGAGAGATGCTGCCCATAGGGTAGACCCCCTGACTTAAAGTCTCAACACAGAACCACAGGAGTCACGGCAGACATGTGTTCCATAGTGGGTAGTGGAAGACACAGCAGAAAACATTTTGGTCTACTGGGATCTTTGACAGTGGCCAATGGATTACAGTGTTCCTGGGAATAAAATAGACGGTGGCTTACTAAATGCTACATGAACTGCACAGAAGGGAAGACTCCAAGTCTGGAGCCAAAACCCTGACTTGAGTCACAACAGTGGAGAGTTATGACCTTTCGTCAGTGTCCAGGTGGAAGCCAGTCGGGGAGCCAGATGGGGAGCTTCTGATCGAAGGGGAGGTCAGGTCCCCTTGGGGGAGGTCCCTGTATCCTTCCGTGCTGCCACAAGGATATACTGCAAGTCATCCTACAGATCTTTCTCAAAGGCTGTTGTCTCAGCTGCAAATATGCTCTTCTGTCTCTGCTTTTTGATACTGGGGCTGGCCGGGGCTTTGCAAACCACATTTCTCTTGTGCTAGTTCGCTGTCTTCTTCCTCCTCAAGTTCCTTCTCCCTCCCCCAGCCTTCCAGTCTCTCTCTCTCTTTTTTTTTTATTGATTATGCTGTTACAGTTGTGCCATTTCCCCCCTTCCCTC
>PVIA01006144.1:0-101698 GCA_004024845.1 Tonatia bakeri
GGATAACTGTAATAGCATAATCAATAAATGTAATTTTTTAAAAAAATGCAATAGCAAACCAAAGAAGGAGAAACAGAAATAAAAACTCTAACATCAGGGAACCAGAAGAAATGAATCCATAAACCCCACACCACTATGACTGAGGACAAGAACACAGTGTGTAATGGTAAATGATTCAACAGCAGAAGTGTGCTTGACAGAAATGGGGTTGGGTGGTGGCAGAAAAGGAACCAAGAAATTGAGAGGCTAGCTAATTTGCCTGGTAGATTCTGAAAAGACTAAGACATTTGAGATGATTATTCATCAAGTGAAGATAATATCAAAAGTAGTAGGAAGGCAGGGAAAATATAATAGTATCGTTTGACAGCTAGTTTTCTTTGTTTTCTAATTAGGAAAGTGAACAGTTAGACACAAAGGTCCTAAATCCGACTCACAAAGTCAAATAAGTTCTCTTCATCCTTTCAGGGTGTCAGTGGATTGCTCTGTGGAGAAGCTTAACCAGAAAGGCTCTGGACTCGGGGATGTGAGGTCCAGTGAGGGCAAAGGTGAGAAACAATGATAAAGGGAAAAGGAAGTTAAAGACATAAATCTCCCGATTAAAAATCCATTAAGCATCCAATGCAATAAATGAAAAAAAAAAAAAACACATCAAATTTTATCATTGTGAAACTTCGTAATAATAGGACTAAAAAGAAGATCCTAAAAGGTTCCAGAGGGGAAAAAAGAAATAGATTATACACAGGATCAGGAATAAGAATGATCTTGCACTTTAAAGGAATAATGTCTTAACATTTCTGATGGAAATGTAGAAAAAGTTTAATCAAAAACATTTTTTTTACATTTTGTAAAAGTTTACATCCAGCCAAACTACTAATCAAGTAAATAAAAGGAGAGCAAAAAGGCATTTGAGACATACAAAGTCTCCCACAAATGCTTTCTCAGAAAGCCGAAGGACAATATGCTTCACTAAATGAGGAAGGAAACCAAGAAAGAGGAAGAATGGGAATCGGGAAACAGGAGAGAGGTAAAGGGAATTTCCAGGATGACAGCGGGGGAAGTGCCAGAACCACAGCTGTGCAGTAGCTGAGGCTGAGACAGTTACCAAACCAGACTGGCGCAGGAAGTCAAAGTTCTGAGGGTACTTATATGTGGGCTGATAGTGCCAAGAAAATACTATAATGTGTATCCTACTGTCTGATAGATTTGATCTCAGGGAAGATTGTGTAGAGAAGCATTTTCCAGAGCTCTTACACAAGAGGGAAGACAGAGTATTACTAATACTAAGCACATAGAAAAAAAAGGTGATCATTAACTCCAGGAAAAAACAAAAATTTTCAAAAGGATGGAACTACAGTCACAGTGTTCTACCCGATTTAGCAGTATATTTTATTTCAATAATAAAAACATAGCATATGAATTAAAAATAAGATGTAATTTTACTGAGAAGTGAGGAGAAAAAAGCGTCAATAATTTGTCTTCATCTATCATTACAGGAACAAAATAGGCAACATTCAAAATTGATGAGTTGACGAACTGCAAGATAGGTGTATTTACAAGTGAGAAAGTAAATCACAGAAGAAATATCTGCAATAGTTTAATATCATTAACTCTTTCTGGGGAGCATGGCGAGGAGAGGGTAGAGATTATTTTTCATAATGAGCTTTTTAGCATCATTTGATTGTTAAACCATTTTTTGTAATATTTGCATACAATTGAAAATGCTAGTTTTAAAAAAATTTACCCTTTACAGTAGCACAAAGGTTGATTTTCTAATAAACACTGAGGTCTGTTAATTTGTCTTCTTAAATTCTCTACCCCAGATCTCTGGGCCTCTAGCAGGCCACAGATGGATTCTTGGGAGCCACAGTTAGTGCGGTGCTGTTAATTTCATTTATAATTAAAATGTAGGTGGGCATGTAGACTGGCACAGTCACTTTGGAAAACAGTCTGGCAGTTCCTCAAAAAATTAAGAATAGAGTTACCATATGACCCAGCCATCCCTCTCCTAGGTATCTACCCAAAAAACTCAAAAGTATTTATTCACAAAGATATGTTCACCCCTATGTTCACTGCAGCATCGTTTCTGGTGGCCAAGACATGGAGACAACCGAAGTGTCCTCCAGTAGAGGACTGGACAGAGAAGACGTGGTGTACGTGCACACAATGGAATACTACTCAGCCACAGAAAAGATGCAATACTGCCATTTGTGACACCCTGGACAGACTATGAGAATAGTATGCTAAGTAAAAAAGTCCGTCAGAAAAAGCTAAGAATCATACGATTTCACTCACATGTGGGATATAAAATGGAAACCTGTGGACACAGCAGCGTGGTGACTGTCAGAGGGATGGGTGGAGGGGAAGTGGAGGAGGCCGAGTATATGGTGACGGAAGATGGTTTGACTTTAGGCGGTGAACACACAGTGCAATGTGCAGGTCTAGTATCACTGAAATGTATACTTGAAACCCACATGATCTTATTCACCAATATCACCCTATTAAATTTAATAAAATTTAACTTGAAATGTGTAAGCCCATTCTAGATCATCTGGGTAGCTGTCATTTTGGTGCCTTCACAACCTTGTGTATGTCTAATCAAGTTAGTGAGTGCCAAGTAGCCCCGTATTCATAATTGCAGGCAAGTGAGAAAGAGCAGTAAATGGTGCATTTGTATCAAAGAAAGTCCAATTGAAATGATGGCAGGCAGTCCTGGCTGGTGTAGCTCAGTCGATTGCGTGCCAACCTACAAACCAGAAGGTCACAGCTTCAATTACTTATCAGGGAACATGCCTGGGTTGGGGTCCAGGTCCCCATGGGGGCGAACAAGAGGCAACCAATTGATGTTTCTTGTCCTCTCTTTCACCCTACCTTCTTCTTTCTCTGAAAACAAAAACAAAAAAGAAAGAAAGAAATGATGGCAGGTAGTATGAATGAAACCTAGGAAGAATCTGAGTGTTAAAGAAAATGAATCCTTTCACAAGGCACACTTTGGAAGAGGTTCCACAAACAACCAGTACCATAGTCATATTTTAAGTTGTGGTTTGGGTTCAGCAAAATATTATCTGTCACATAAAAACAATGTTGTTAATTTAAATTGTATTTATTGATTTTTTAGGGTTTTAGGTAATATATTTTTAAAGTTTATAATATATAATAATAAGCATGAGAAGCTTATACCTATTTTTATATTATTATACATACATATGTATCAGTACCACTAATAATATAATAATATAGTTAAACATGGAAAGATCTTTTTTTCCCCTTTAAGTTATTCTGTTAATATATATATATTACTTAAATTTGAGAATCACTCATTTATTGTTTGTATTTACTGAAAAATCTCACCGGTTCAGTTTGCTGCAATTCAATATGGAATATTACCCATCTGTGGCCTCACCAAGTACTCATTACTTAAAAGGAAGCACTTTTTCTCTCACCCCTTTTAATTCACCGACTTTATTATCAAATGATACAGTAAAGAGTTCAACTGTCTTTATCACTGAAATTTCTTTATTCTGACCTCTACTTATTGGGTACACTCATCTGTATATAATCAATGGCTCCTCTGAACTTGGAGAAAAAGGCAGGGAAAGTCAGAGGGTAGGATATTTTAATTTTTCCTTGCTATGATAACAATTTACCACAAATCTAATGGCTTAAAAACAACACAAATTTATTATTTTACAGTTTGGGGGGTTAGATATCCCAAATGAGTTTCACCACTAACATCAGGTATCAACAGAATTGCAGTCCTTCTGGGGGATCTAGAGAAAAATTCATTTCTTGCCTTTCCAAGCTTCCAGAGATTCCCCACACTCCTTGGCTTGCGGCCCCACACCCTCTGACCTCCGCTTGAGTCACGAAATCTGCTTTTTGACTTTGGCCCTTCTACCTTCCCCCTTCTTTTATAAGAACGCTTGTGATTCCATCGGGCCCATCCAGATAATTCTGGAACTCCCCCCATCTCAGTATCACTAAATCACATCTGCAAAGTCCCTTTCACCATGTAAAATAAGTAACGTATTCACAGGTTCCGAGGATTAGGATCTGGACGTTATTCAAGTGGCATTATTCTGCCTTCTGTGGGGGTGTCACAATGTCCAGCCAGTCCCAAGAGCAGAAACTCGATGGGGGAATTCACTTCGGAGAAGTGTGGAAACACACTCTCCCGAAACAAACAAAAAAGGGATGTAGGGTTAACAGAAGCATCTGATGATGAATGGGGAAGGAGGAGGTTCGTCTTCCGAGGAATTAAGGAGCAGGTTGAGGAAGGTGGGGAAGCCTCCAACTAAAGACGGAAAAACAACTGCTTCCCTGAGGGCTCCTCTGAGATGTCAAGGCTGCCACCTGACTAAGACGTGGGACCTGAGGTCATGCTAGTTACCATGCACATGAAGATGACACTAAACCCCCGCCAAGAAAGCCATCTAAATCTGTTTCATGTTTTTCAAACAAAGCAAACAATGACGTCAGACTTAAAGTAGCTGCACCACCTCCTTTTTGTTTTGCCATTGTTTTTCTATATCCATGATTCCTATAAGAAACCTGACACTAATTCAGCTAGTGTAAGAAGAGGAAAAAGGAGATGAATCATAGACCACACTGGAAATAAACCAAGAAATAGGAAAACTGATCTTGGCCCCAAAGAACAACAACGGTGAAAAATTGCACTGGCAAAGGGACTATATACTGAGAGTTTAAATTTCTCAAAGGGCAAAACCTGGAGTTTGAAAAGATCTACCAGATGCTTCTCCTCTGTAAGATTTTTTGGCCGGGAGACAACTACTGAAGCTGGGGCGCATTTCTCTCTTGCTGTGTCACACGGTGTTCCTCTCCCCTCCCCCTCCCAGCACTCCTGCTGCCTGGTGTGTGTGCGTGTGTGTGTCTGTGTATTCAGTTTCTCTCTCTCTTGTAAGAACACAACCGCCTGCCTTCGCCTGCTGCTGCTGCTGTTCTGACTAGCTTTTTGCTGCCTCTTTGCCTCTCCTTTACTCTCTCTGCTTAGCTTCTTGCCTTCTGGTAAGTGTGACAAACACTCCCCCAAGCAGTGTGAGAAGACGTGGGGTGCGGTTTGTAGTGTTCGAAACTTGCAGCATTGAGATTGCCAGTGAACTGTTGAAGAACTTTCCATTGTTTTATTTATAATTAAAATGTGTTGCTCAGAAAGGGATGTGTGTGTGTGTGATAATCTGCAGAGTATGCTAGTTCAAGGGAAAAATTGTCTCCCAGCAGAGGAAAAAGAAAGCAAAAAAGTTTACAGAGGATAAAATTTAGAAATAACTTTTTGCTGTAAAATTATTCTAGAACAAGAGGATTTAAAAGTCACAGTTCTTGGTTTCTTCTCCCTTTTGTTGATTTATCTTGAGGCTACTTTTAAGAATTGAGTCAGTCGTCCTGTGATTTACAATGACTTGGTTATTCCATTTTAAAGTAAATGTGGTGCATGAAGTTTAAAGGCTACCCATGGGATTAACATAAAAACATCAATGATTACTGTCTCTGATCAATGAAGAATAACGCTAATACAAACAAAATGCTTGCATTTAGACTAGCCACACTAATTCTCCTACGGAGAGTCAGTTCTAAATTAATTGCTTAGAAGTTTGGTTTACTCTAGATTTTATAACATTTTATAACATTTATTTACTCTAGCTTCCTAACACTTTAAAACCCACATATGCATTTAAGTCAATAAATGTTTACTGTTTTCAATTTGTATTAAAAAGTACTCTTTTCCCTTGATTTCCAAGGATAAAGTGCTAAATGCCAGGGCTCCTTTTAGAAAAGCTTAAAATAGCTTCTGGCTGAACAGCAGGTGCTGTGTCTTTCTCCAAGTTCAGGGGAGGCATAGTTATATATAGATAAGTGTGCCCAACAAGTTGTGGCTGGGATAAAGACTCTTCAGTGCTGAAGACGAGGCAACTGCTCACTGTATCATTTGATAATAAAGTCGGTGGATAAAATGAATCAGTGTGGATTGTGAGGCTGGGTGGAAAAGGTGCAAGGATTAAGCAAAACAAAAAAAACCCTCATAGACACAGACAACAGCATGGTGATTATCCAAAGAGGGGGTGGGAGGAGGTAGAAGAAGGTGAAGGGGGATAAATGATGATGGAAGGAGACTTGACTTGGGGTGGTGAACACACAATACAGTACACAGATGACACATTATAGAATTGTACACCTGCAACCTATATAATTTTATTAGCCAAGGTCATCCCAATAAATTCAATAGAAAAAGAGAGTACTTCCTTCTAAGTTAATGAGTACTTGGTGAGGGCCACAAGTCAGTGGCGATGTCTGTACATTGAATTTTCTGTTCTTGCTGGAGTTCAATCATTTGACACCTGCTGCCCTGAGAACGGGCGGAGGGGCCAGGCATAGAGCGGTGTGTTTCTGTTTGCTGTCATGTCTCTGCAGCAGCAAAACCTGGGCATGATGAGGACCCTGTCATTTTTTTATCCTGATGCTCAACTGCTTCACCATTAAATATCATTTACAAACAGCATGCACCATAACTTAAAGGCCTAAGCCAAACCTATTGCAAGCCTAGCCATGGTGACAGCCAGAAACCCTGGGATCTGTGACTTGGCTCATTCCTTTCCCCCTGTTTCCAAAGAGCCCAAATTATATCTGGATTATTTCTCTAGTTAATTTCTGCCCTGTTCATTAAACATTGATGTTTCTTAAAAATTATTAAGTTATCCTAGAGCTACTGGAGTGAAAAGAGAAAGTTGTAACCTGTTCTTATTCTCTAAAAGATAGTCAATTTTTATATTAGAACAAAAAAGCATTAGAGAAATTTAAAGAATTTCTTAATTTACACCTTCTCTCATTTTCTGTCTTATTCCAAAAATGATGCTGGTTTTAAGCTTAAAAAAAGCATTTGCATCCTCTGAGAAAAGGAAAATACCAGAAAAACAAGAAAGTATGTCTTATATCCAGTATAAGAATTCATTTATATCAATATACTTTTTTTTAAAGATTTTATTTATTTATTTATTTTTAGAGAGGGAAGGGAGGGAGAAAGAGAGAGAGAGAGAAACATCAATGTGTGGTTGCTGGGGGCCATGGCCTGCAACCCAGGCATGTGCCCTGACTGGGAATCGAACCTGCGATGCTTTGGTTCGCAGCCCGCACTCAATCCACTGAGCTACGCCAGCCAGGGCTATATCAATATACTCTTATTAATCAAATCTTCATTTGTAGATTTCTTAAAATAGTTAAGAAATATTACTGTTATGAAGGATTTTAGTAAGTTCAGTGGCTCTAAGATTAAATATTTTAACTTTGAAAAAATAATACCATTTAAAATGTAAATATTTTAAATGTATACATCCATGTACTTCCAATAATTATAAATCTACATAGAATTATTTAAGAGAATGGTTATACAAACTGGCTATTTTAAACAAAATTATAAATATGGCCATGAAAAACAACATCTTGAATTACTCTGTTAATATCAATAATAGGAGATACTACTGGAATTTAAAGACCAAAACCAAAAATCTGCTAATAGCGTGACCTGATTTGGAAAAATGGCTTCCCACTATTCCTACCTAGCCCACTGCAATATTGATGGTTTGTGAAAGTACATTCACTCTGTGTTGGAAACTGTAATTAGCAGGTGCTCATTTGGGGATATCTTTATCATTTACATGTAACTGGGTTAACTACAGAAAACCTGGCTGTGCTTGCCACTAGGTACCACACCCAGCATGGAGGCTAACCACTCAGCACAGCTTACAGGAGAACCACAGTCAACACCTACGGGGGATGGTTCATCATCACCCAGCCAAAATGGCCTGGAAAAGCAAGGGCATCAAGACTCCTTATCCCCACTCCAAGCACCATTGAAGGAGGCAGAGGTGAAACCTGAATCAGGGGCTCATGACATCTCTGAAGAGTTGAGTAGACAGCTGGAAGACATCATTAACATGTATGGGTCTGCTGCCCGCGCCACAGGCAGAGAGAGCTCCACCAAGGCCAAGGAGCAGCCTGAGAACACAGAACCCACTGACCACGAGGACGGGGACTGTGAGGAAGCCACTGAAGAGGCTGAGAGAGAACCCATCACTTCTGGAGAGCCACCCACAGCCAAAGAGCCTGTCTGCAATAAAGAGCAAAAATTGGAAAAGAAAATCCTAAAAGGATTAGGCAAGTAGTTGTATTCTATATTATGATTTTTCTTTGAATTAGTTCAAAAATGAAAAGGGATCTTCCTCCAACCTTCACTGAAAGACACCCCTCATATTTGGATCACTACAACAGCTTCCTTCAGGGGTTCCCTACACACTCTTGCTGTACTTGTCCCCAGCTGCTCTCTCCCAACAGAGCTAGTGAACTTTCCACGTTACCCACTTCCCCTCTGCCCTCGGTGGCTTCCCATGGTTCTTAGAACAAAGACCACAATTCTCAACAGTCTTTCAGGCACTACTAATGGTCTAACCCGAACCATTCTTTCTAGCTTTATCTCACACTACTCTACCCCACAACATCCCCCCTGAATGCTCTGTCCCTGTCACTGCCGCCACTGCTGCTGCCTAATAACTAGTCATTCTGATCTCTTTCAGTTCTTTAAACCTGCCACTGGGGCTGCATACATCCTATTTTCTCTGCCTCGATGGGCCTGCCCATCCCCCCACTTCAGACATTTGATTGCTTACCTCATCAGTTAGCTCACAACTCAAATGGCATTTTCTTAGCCCAACTATAGATGAAGTCTTACTGCTTTCTGTTTCTGTTGGTACTATGTATTATTCCTTCCTAGCATATGTCAGCATTTAAGAGTGTGCATTTATTTTGTGATTATTTGGTTAATAGGTATCTTCCCCACTAGCTCTTTTTTTCAAGGGCAGGGGCTGTGTGTATATTGGACATCATCAGAGACCTAGTGTGTAAGATAACAGATGGCACATGGTAGGTGCTCGGGAAATATTTGTTGCAAAGATAAATGGCTGAATAAAAAGAAAATTATTTAAAGCAAAGCTAGTGGAATTTGGAGTTAAGCAAAATGTGAGCGTTGGAATTGTTTTGTACATGTGAAATGATTTTCAGTGGGATCACTTGGCAGAATGTCCCATTACTATATAAACTATTTTTTATTTAACAAAGCTCTTTAGAAATGTGTCAATTTCAGAACGTCGACAATTGCGGAAAATATTCTTACTCTCATTATTCCATGGTTCAGCAAATACTTATTAATGCCTCGTCCTTATGAGGCCCTGTGCTAAGTGCACAAAGATAAGTAAGTGGTCATGGCCTTTTAGTCAAGGAGCTCTCAGTATAGAGAGAAAAATCGACATGTAAACTGATTATTACATAAGCGAAGTGCTAGAACAGCAAAATTGTTAAGAGAGACATAAGGGACACCAAAAATGGCTGTGAAAGAAAGGTGAGAGAATTATTGTTTTAGCTAGGAATGAAAGTGTGTTACTTTGAATATGGGTGTCCCTCTGCCTGTGTTCCTTGGTGAATTTCACTGAAACACTCACCACTAATACCACCTCCTAGGGGATTCATTCCCTGACATGCCCAGGTAGAGTCTGCATCCCCTTCCTTAGTTTGTTATTAAATTTCCTGCAGCAAACATTTGTTTACATGTCTGCCTCCCAAGCTGGATGGAGAATCTATCAAGGGCAGTGGTCACATCTTCCTCATTTCTGAAGACAACAAGGCAGAGTGAAAGACTGTGAGTGTCAGAATCAGAACTGGGTTCAGACTCTACTACCAGATTATCTGTAAACTCAAAAGTATGTCTGTGCTGGCACAGGACATCATAATGATGCTTCAAATCCATTCATTGCTGGCAATGCTTTCAAAAAGGGCTAAAAGACACATTCAAACAGCCTACTTGACCCACCCAGCAAAAAGATTAACCCAGATAATATCTAGTTGCAGCATGCAAGAGTGGAATTGCTCCAGTGTTTTAGCACTTTGGGAAGGAGAATGAAGTGGTCTGTGTTACAGAGCTATTTTTCCTTCTCATTCCAAGGCACCTCAAAAGAGTCCCTTAACAAAAACTACCCGTAAGACAATACAAAATCACATGCAGAGGTGAATGACGTGAAGTGTTTCCAACCAAGAAAGTTCTTTCGCTCTATCACTCCAAAAGCACGTCTGCACAGGAATTTGTATGAGTTGTACGGAGAGGACGGATGTGAGGAAAGTAGAAGCAAAGTTAAAGATGGCCAAGTTTGCTTTCTATTCTGTTCATGTATTATTTCAAGATCTGCATGAACCTCTTAATAATTTAATTACCGAATAATTTTTAAAATTCGAGAAAAAATTCCACAACTCTAATTCTGCCACTATCCACAAATTACCAAACTTCGATGGAACGTGTTTGGTCAGAACCAACGTCTGTGAGTCAGACTGCACAGGTGGGTCTACTCCAATGATACGTGCCCATGCTGCTGACCCTCCTATGCCGTCCCTCTGAACACCATCCCATGTTCTTCTAACCACTGTGCTATTCCAGCTACAATAGGAGTTAAAACAACATTTAAGGCTAATCTAAATATCTATCCACCCTTTTAAATATCCACCCTTTCAGCTGTCTACAAGTGATTTTAATAGGCTTCTTGGCCATTTTTCAATTAAATGGCCCTGCACTATTATCTAAATCAGTGGTTTTCCAACTTAACTAAGCATTGGAATCAAATATAAAATTTGTCAAAAATGCTGCTTTTTAGCACAGAGATTCAGAACTGGTAGGTCTGGATTAGGGCCAAGGTAGCCTGGGTAATTTTGACACAGATTATAGAAGCAATGGTCCTAGTGCTTCTAAAAGTGTTTCCTCTACCTTTAGCAGAAAATAGAAAGTGCCAGCTGTGATCATCTTTTAAAATCTATCTAGACCTCCTACAGAATTTTATTAAGTCATTCTACCCATACCCAAAGACATATTCTTAGATTTCACTCATGTATTTGATCACAGATGAGTTTTTAGTTATTGCATGTTTATCAGAAATTTTTCACTTTGTTGGTATTTTTAAGATGCTGAAATGTTCTGACTCTCTAACCCAAAACTTTCCAACTTTTGGATATTTGATAGTTCAGACCAAGTTACAATTATCCTACTGTCAGAATTTCTGACCTTTAATATACAACAACAAAGATCTCCAATAGTGATAGGCATGGTTTACAACATTTCCTAGACTTACTGGACCAAAATAGCCTTCTTTCATAGAACCCCTCTGCATATTTAGAAAATGTCTCTGCAGCCCAGGCACCCAGGACTTGTTTTTCCTGAAGGGGCTGCAAATCCTCCCACAACCAACAGACTGTCCCTTCCGTGTGCAGAGTCACTGTTTCTTTAGTGGGCACTTCCTCCTCGGCATCTGAAACGAGAGGAACAAGAACAGAGTCCCTGCTGGAGAGCACTGAGACATGTCCTGTTAACATCGAAAGTGCCCCCTTGCTTCCCTCACTCCAAACTCCAGGCTCACAAGTGATTTGCTAATCATTTCTCTGCTAACATTATCTGGGCTGCACAAGATCCACATCATAATAAGCACAAGACTGATAAAATACAATACACTTTCTGATGTTTAGGTTGATAACTGACTGAGTAGGAAATCAGTTTGAAGCACAAGCCCAAGAGAAAGGCATAGCTAATCCACAGGTCCATTCTGAGCTCAGGATCCGTTTAGTCAAACCGCTTATTATAGACAGGGAAATCGAAGCCTAGAGAGTTGGTTGTTGTTGTTTTTGTATTTTTTTTCCTTTGATTGATTCTAGAGAGAGGGAAATGGAGGAAGAGAGGGAGAGAAACATCAATTAGCTGCCTCTTGCACATGTCCCAACTGGGCTTGTTCCATGACTGGGAATCAAACCTATGACCTTTTGTTTTACAGGAAGATGTTCCAACTAACTGAGCTATACTAGTCAGAGCAAAGCCTAGAGGGTTTTAAGTTTTAAACACTAAAAAAAAAAAAATGTTATTCAGCTAGTTGATGTGATTGTAAGATTAGTCATAATGAAAGCAAGGGGAAAACCTGAAGTCACTAATATTGCAGAACCTAATATATATAAAAATACAAAAATAATTGGTATATTAGTTGAGAAGTAATTACCCAGCTCATTTAATGTGTTTCATTTTTCTAGTTCAAGAGAGCTTCAGTTCTACCTTTTGAAGGGTACCTTGACTAGGACATTGGGATTCTGAAATGTCTTCAGCCATTTACTTACTTTGCCTTGGAATGGTCCCTTTCCTGGGTGGTCTGTTTCATCTGTTTTAGCCTGATTTCTGGTTTCACTGTGAGAGGGATATAAGCTGCTGCTTTGAAACAAGTGCTAGATTTTCTGGAAGAGATGGTAGGAGACCAGATCCATTCAGAGAAAAGAATCAGCCAAGACTAAGAGGTTCATGAGTATATTCATGGGGGTGCTAAAACATGGGCCAGATTCTGAAAGGAGAGGAGGGTTTAGAGAAGTCGGTGGAAGGAGAGAGAAAAATATGTCTCAAGTAAAATAATTTGTACTCCCTTCTGAGCTGAATTGGGAAAGGATATATTCATTTCTTATTGCTTTTTCTAATGTGTTTATTTTTTATTATAAGCTTGGCTTTATTTTATTTTTCCTGGAATAATCTCCCCAATATGACTCTTAAAGATTTTTTTTTCTTTGTAAGAAATTTTTCTTTATAGTTACAGCCAAGAAATTACTAGTAGTTTAAACACATCGTCAACCAACCTAATAAGAAGTCCAGGTCCACTGTCCAAATGAGTAAGCAGCCAAAGTTCCAATTACATATAATAAGGCCACTAAAATACAAGAGAAATAAAATGTCAGCTGAATGGAAAGCTATGTGACTAGAAAATACAGGGAAGGCAGTATTTTCAAAACTGATATAGTTAATAAAACCAGTTAAAGCAAACAAAAACCATGACTATGAGAGGTGACAGTGAGGGGTGAGAGAATCTTTATAAATTTTAAAAGTGGACCAACACATTTGAGGTAAACATATATGCCAGCCAAACAATGTTGTTTTTTGTTGTTTTTATCTAAACCAAGCTAAAAATAGTTAAAGCTATTTCAGGAATCAAAATCTTAGAGGCTGAACTCAGAATCCATTTAGTCAAGCCACTAATTTCCTACACAGGAAAATGAGATCCAGTGAGTTTAAGAATTGGTAAAAGAAGTTACTCAACTGAGATTAACTCTGCAGTCAGTTCTAGAACCCAGGGCCCCCAGCTGGAGCCCAGGGTTAATTTTGCTCTACTGTCCTTCCTATCTACATACATATTTCCCTTAAAAGATATCAACGGATTCTCAGGAATTATTTGTATTATACTCATTATCTCTAAATTATGTTAGAGGGAAAACAAAGGTAATATTGAAATATAATTCTGGGTCTAATATTTGAAAAGAACATTCAAAGTCTTTCCTGCTTTCGGCTTTTCCCACCACTCTCAGAAGTCAGGAAGGGAGAAGATAGATGCACGTGCATACACAAGACCATAGTTTAGCCCCAAAGTTCTAAAGGATCATTTGAAAAAAAAAAAAAAGCATAGTTTTGAACACTCATTAAATCTACATAATTTGTCACCAAACTTTGCATAGTCATCACTATGCTAAAAGTTCAAAAGAAGTCCCAGTCAACACGTCTGTAGCTAATTTCATTGTCTTACTTTAAAGTTTTCAGTTTCTTTGATGTAGAAATAATACTTTTGCATTGCAATACTCCTTCAGTCTATAGCAGTGCTGATAGCCACAGCCATGTGACATGGTTGTTCTTTCTGCATGGGTGGGTCTACTTTCGTGTAGACTTACAACCAAACTGAGCATTATGTGCAGTGCTGGCCATATGCCATCATATACCTTGCCAACTTTAGTGAGGACTTCAGGTCTGCCCCTGGCTTTCTTTATGACTAAACTCACAATCACGTTGCTCTAGAATGACACACTGGGAATAAGGCAGATCACCCCTCGGAGTAGATGTCCCTGAGTACAGGAATTTTTCCTTTTGTGTCTAACACTGTCACCAAATGATGCTATTTTTATGGGACTATAGCTACAGCCTTTCTTAGAAGATGAGCAAATCTCTCCGTCTATTTTGCTGCTCTATGATAATCCCACACACCACTCCAGTCTAGCAAAGTCAATGGAAGTTTAAAAACTAAGTTCTTTAGTGTCACAAATTTATGAATTCTGCACATGCCTGTTTCCAATTTCTTGGATTTTTTTTGTTGATGGGAGAAGTTACTTTTGAAGGATAGACTGATGTTTCTGAGTGTTAATCTTCTATACAAAATAATAGCATATGAGAAGAGACCTCAGTGAGTGCAATGATAAAGAAAACCCTTCTTGTAGTTGAAGAAAAAAATAGAAAATATACTTAATGTGGGGGGAAAAGAGAGCCGTTGGACTCACTCAAGTGTTTCTCTCTCCCACAAATGAGGCATGTAATGGTTTTACGTGTCAGTGTTCATCCTGGGAAGTACCCCAGCATACACTAAATGTTACAGGTAACAGTAAGACCTATCTTTCCTCTAGCCAATTACACAGTTGTCTTCGAGACTCTCCATTTGATTGACATGATGCTAGTGTGTACTGGTTGGCTGCGTTTTGTTCCATCATTACCAACATTTACTGAGCACTTACTTATCACGGACCAAACACTGTACTGGATCCTGGACCTAATCTGATAGTAGTACAGTGTCTTACCTTTGACAGATGACACTAACACAGGCCAGCGGTCTTCACATGGGCACCTTCCACAGATAAAGACAAGTGTGAAGGGTGGCCTGGCCGGCACCATGCAAATTCACCCCTATGCTGGAGAAATAACGCAAGCCCAGGTGCAGTGGGGGTGGAGCAGCACTGGTTATCCGTTTGAAGGCAGCATGTTCCACCAGGCCGTAACTGGAGAGCTAGTGGGGCACCTCTCATGCCTACCTTCTCCATCTTAGGCCGTGTTTCTAATGTGAATTGACTCACCGGGCAAAGATAGACAAAACCAGCTGTTAGAGATGAGGTCATTTTTTTCCCCCAAAAAACAGTTTCCTTTTATTTTTCTCAGTTTCCCTGGCATCAGAATTCCACATGGGAGTGAAGTGATTTAGAGCAAGTAGACAAACTTTGGATTCAAGCCTTGGCTCTGCCAGTACTAATCACGTAACTCTGGACTCTCTGGGCCTTAGGTTCTTATCTGTAAAATTAACCAGTTGTCTGTGCGCCTTTGAAGTTCTTTCTAGATCTGAAGTGTTTTGAAGCCATTGGAGTCACCAGATTTAGCAAATAAAAACAAAGGATACCTAGGAAATTCTTAATTTAAGATAAACAATACATAAAATTTTTCAGAACGATTATATCCCATGTCCTGTATTTTATCTAGCAATCCTAATTCCAAGATTTATCTGCCCATCCAAGATGAAAGCAAAAATCCCAACAAACAGGAAATGCCTGTTCTTGAAGGAAAGGGTGTCTAAGTTGTTAATATCCTTACGCAGATTTATGCCAGGAAACATGGACTCTACTGTGCAGTCTGACCTCCCCACTCTGATTAGACAGAGTGGTTGTCAGTCCAATCCACTCTGATCGGACTTTTGAAAAGATAGGCTCAATGGTACAGATAGGCCTCAGGGTCCTTACCCTCCCTCCCAGCACTCAGCCCAATGGTCACTTAAAGACAAGATTTCCAGCACCGCAGAAAGGCAAACTGAGTACTTTGAGCCGAAGAAGACAAAAGGAAGAACAATGGGGTGGGGGGGTGGGGGAGAAAGAATCTGAGGCTTACCATCAAATAATCACAAACAGATGAATTCTTAAATGTAGCATAAACTCCAACTAGGAACAGAAATGAAACTGCCAACAGAGATTAAGGCCTGGGCGGGAGAAGGGGAGGCACAGAAAGGCCAAACTCAGAACCACAGAGACACACAAAGGCCTGGGCAAGACCCTGAAGGCTGTGGGTCCATTTTCTCTATTGATTTTATTCTCCGCTTGGTAGGATATGTGATCAGAGTTATTTCCACCTAAAACTCATGGAATGGGCTTATACACAGAAACAAGAAAATTGAGGTCCCCAAAAGGAGAGGAAAGAGGTACTAAAAGAACAGCAACACAAAAAAAATTTTGTTTTCCTAAAATAAAAAGGACAGACCAAACTGTCAAGTTTCTCTGCTTCGGGCTGCAACTACAGCAACTCCATGTGTCGATGGTGGCTGCTTCATAGTGGTCAGAAATTTTGATGGACTGCTTTGCTACTTTAAAAAAAATTAATTAACATGGAGAAATGGTTGATTTATTCTTTCACAAAGTCAGTGTTTTTGATTCCTTTGAATATTTTCAAAATATTTGAAATTCTTTTGAATATTTAGACTATGGGGAGGGGAGTAACAAGAATGGATTCTTGGGAACTACCATTATATTGAGAATCTACCATGAGCCTGAGACTGTACCACATACTTTCACAAACTTCTCAATGAACCCCCACTTACTCTGTAAGGTGAGTGCCATCCCTTCTTACAGGAAAAGAAAATTATATTTGAGGCTCAGATAAGTTAAGTGGCTTAGGCAGGGGTGGGTAGTAACTGGCCAATGGGCAATCTGAGAGATTCCAGCCTGTATCATCTGACTTCAGGTCCAACACTTTCTTTTAAAAACATCTTCACAGTTTTTGTTTTCTTTTAAGGCAAGGAAGCCAACCTGCTAATGCAAAATCTGAACAAGTTGCAAACACCTGAAGAAAAGCTTGATTTTTTATTCAAGAAGTATGCTGAATTGGTAAGATCTTTGATTCCCTCTTTCTGTCAGAAAGGTTCAGGCTCTGGTTAGAGCTGAGAAAGGAGGCTCTAAGTTTTTTGGGTACATCATTATAGATCATGACTGGTTAGTTCAGACAAGCCAACGCTAGAATTCATAAAAGCAGAATTTTGTTAAAGGAAAAAGAAACAGAAGAACTGAATAACAGCAGAAGGGGGAAAGAGGATAGTGTCAGTGTCTACTCCACCTTTGAGTATGGGTATAATTTGGCA
This sequence comes from Tonatia bakeri, assembly GCA_004024845.1. Classification (NCBI taxonomy): domain Eukaryota; kingdom Metazoa; phylum Chordata; class Mammalia; order Chiroptera; family Phyllostomidae; genus Tonatia; species Tonatia bakeri. The sequence goes on from PVIA01006144.1 coordinate 16,989, forward strand.
GATAGAAGAGAGAATTATACATAGTTGAAAGTTCTGGACATTTTTAAGTTCTTTTTGCTTTGCAACTAGAACAGCTATACACTGAACATAAACTTTCACTCCATGTGTGCCCAGGTTTTGGAGGGGTCCCCTCAGGAAGGCAAAGGGTTGAGTTAACCTCACTCCCTCTGTTTGTGACACATTCTCATCGGGTCTTGATGACTTTTAGTGAGATAGTTATTCATTCATTTATTCTCTTTAATCTACACCTCTTCCTCTCCCCCACATGGCAAAGTGTTTGATGTGGACTGCATTGTGCCCAGGTCTGGGTCTTCCCCTCTCAGCCTTCCCTCTCAGTAAGTCAGGGCTGCTAGGAGGAAGGGAAGCCACTCCCAGGCATCAGAGAACTCATGGTGTGCGTTGTGTCCTCACCAATGGGCAAGCTGAAGAAAGGGAGCATTCAGCGAAGCCAGCATGTCTGGTTTCAATGAACCCTCCACAAACACTTGCTAAAGGAGTGACATCAGAAGTCTGTCTACTACCCTGGGGTCCGTGAAGCCCACCGCTAAGAGGTGGCATCCTCTCAAGTGAAACAAGGCAATGTGCTTCTCCCTGATTTCTGCTTATTTTCTTAAAAAAATTAACTTACTTCTTTTAGAGAAGTGGGGATTCAGTGACAGAATGAAACTTATGTCCACACACAGCTGACCAAGTCCTGCAGGCAGGAGGTTGGCCTGCGGCCGTGGGCAGATTTACCCGGAAGCCAAAGGAGAGGAAGTAGAATCAGGGTCTCTTGCTGCCATGGGCCCTCGAAGCCCTGGATATACTGCTCGTTTCTTAATTTTGTTGCTTTTTATTTTATTTTTTTTTTACTTTAAAAAGAGGGCCTATAAAACTGAATAAGCTACCCCTCAGGTCCCAGTTACATCTTATCCCTGTTGATGGACTAGAATTTAATGAGTGACTGGTTTCCTTCCCTTTCACTCTAACTTCAGTCTTATAATCTGTTTGTTTTTTCTTTTCTTTCACTTATCTTGATGCATCCTGCTATACTAAGCCGTCTATTCAGTAGACCCACAGAAATTCGGAAACCCCCAGGGACCACCTGATTGCCTAACTCTGGCAATAATACTTTTTAATTATTTTTTATTATATTTACCACATCACGATGATATAAGAAAGATGCTGAATACACTATGCAAGGAAAAATTTTTCTAATCCCATAATCTAAAACACAAACTTTAATTTGTCCATATTCCTTTCAAGTACTGCTATATATGCAGCAAGACATTTATTATAATTACCATCACAAGGTACATACACAGCTGACTCTAGAACAACACAGGGTTTAGGGCCCCAACTCCCTTCGCAGTTAAAAATCTAAATACAACTTACTTGCTAAAGACTTAACTGCTAATAGCCTACTTTGGACCAGAAGCCTTACCAATAACCAACAGTAAATTAACACATATTTTGATATGTTATATACGTGTGTGTATATAATACTGTATTCTTACAATAATATAAGCTGGAGAAAAAATGTTATTAAAAACTCATAAGGGTAAGAAAATACATTTACAGAAACTGCACATATGTATTGGAAAAAATCCATGTACAAGTGGAACCACCCAATTCAAATCCATGTTGTTCAAGGGTCAACTATAATTTCGACTCTGGTATTTTGGCTCACAGCACAGATATTTTCCCACATAGTTTATAAGTCATCATAATATTTTGTAAAAGGGTTGTTGTTTTCCATTAAGTGGCTGTATCTACTGGTTCTCTAATTTGGGGACACTTAAGATTCCTTCCACTGTTTGCTGCAGTGAACATCATCAGCCATTTGATTTGTTCCTGCTCTCTCTTTTTTATGATACTAGGGGAAAGTTCCAGAATTGGGGTTACTAGATCAAACATTATGAATGCCTATTTTTATGGCCATATGGCTTTCCAAAAGAATGGTAGAAATTTATGAAGCAAATATCAGTGTACCAAGCATATTGCAACGTATTGAGCTCTGGCTATTAACCATCTATGAACAATTTCAATGCCATAAAATAAGGTGTCAAAAATAATATTTTTCAAAAGTATATGGCTCCCTTTCTCATCTGCCCATCCTGCTCTTTTGAATATTTTCCATATCGTTTCCCCATTGCCCCTTCAATGTACCTATTCATACTAAGGCCATTCATGTTTAGTTTCTAACGCCATGCACCATAGTTGGCTGGACTGGGCATCACTCTAGACTCACTCAGGAAGCCCTTTATGGGATGGCAGCTCCACAGCAATACACGGAAGAAGAATCCCGTCTCCACTCTGCTCACCCTGGTCTCAGGGAGATCCCTGCACCTACCCAAGCAGTCATCCACAGAAGTTCTTTTTCCAAGGATCCTACTGAGTTCAAGCCTTACTTACTAAACTTTGACATGTGTATCATGACTAATAATAAACTTTAAAGCCCCAAAGATCATTCTATTAGAAAAATAAGAAAAAATTCACCCAAAAAAACCCCTACTTCATGTCCTTTTCAGAAAGAAAATATTATAAGAAATGTCAGTCTTTTACTTAGAGATGAAAACCTATTTCCCTGCTCACTGATTTGAATATTAATATAGAAACCTTTTGAAATATGTGTTAGCATAGAATAAATCATCAAATTCAAAGCTGTGAATCAGACTGCCTCTCCCGCTCACTCATCCTTATATATTCAGAGTTTTGCAATATTACCTACTATAGTATTTATTAATAAATAAGGATATGTTCATTAATAAATAAGGACACCTCATGACTAAATTAAGAAATGAGCTAGGAGAAATATTTTTTGCAAATGTCCTCAATTTTAATGTAGTTATGACAGCATCCCTAATACTATTCTAATTTAGTTCTTGGGACTAATGTTGCTTCTTTAACTTAGTAGTACAAAAGAGAGAACTAGAGAACTTGTAGATAAAAACCCTATATGCCTTTTATAATGGTACAGAACTGTGTCTAAGTGCACTATTAAATCACAAAGCCAGCATCTGTCTGAAGTTGACTCAAATGCAATATGTTTGTTTTCATTCATTAAGAAATCCCATATGCATTCACAGAAGTCTGAAGTAATTACACAAAATTAGCCACACTCTAAAATAAGAAATTATCGGAGAGTTAAGGGTTTTTAATTAGAATAAAGCAAGACAGACCTAGCTAAATTTCAGATGTGTGTGATCTTGTGTGAACTACAACATTAAACGGTTGATGAGCAAGCACAGATTCCCTCTCTTCCAGCTTATGAGACACACATACGGTCTCCTCCTCCTGACTCTCAGGTGGCTCAGATGGCGCACTGTCCCTCCAAAGAGGGTGGTTTTGCCTACCACAGGACAACAGGCAGAATCTGTCCGGAGGTATTTTGGATGTCACAATTGGGAGACACATCTACCAGCTTCTAGTGAGTAGGGGTCAGGACTGCTGCTAAACAGCCCTCAATGCACAGGATAGCTCCACAACAAAAAATCATGTGTCCCAAATGTCGATAGTACTAAGGCTGAGAAACTCTGACATATGGTTTAATCTTCAAAAAGCAAAGTCTAAACCGTAAAGGCAATAACCATAACAACAACATATAAATTTCAAGAAAGGACAATAGGTCTGTCAAGTCTAAACATAAGCATGAGATGTTCCAGCCCTATCCGATAAATATGGTACAAAATGGAAGGCCCTCATGTACCCTAGGAATAGGAGGTGAGCATGAAAAATATATAATAAAATATCATTGGCTTTCCAATTGAACATCAAGAAGGCTATCAACTTTAATCAAATATTTATAGTAATATAGACCTAGTTTTTCCCAATGCTAATTCCCACTAATAACTAAAAATTACCCACAAATATGAAGATAGGATATCATGTATGAATATCCCCAGCTTGACGTGACAAGGATTTATCACAGACAGTTCAGCACAGCAGGAGTAAAATAATTGTGAGCTGAAGAAAGTGTGACAGTCCTGTTCATAGAAGGAACGCATGCATCTTCAAGATGGGGTCATGGAGATGTACATCAGAACTCATGTCATGTGTGTCCATCTGCCTCAGACTCTGTGAGGTGCCAGGAATAACTATGGCCCTGAAGCACCGAGGGCTTCCCAGGACTTTCCTCTTCATTAGCCAGTAAGGTCACTGTTACGACAAGTACGTACCTGGCTTACCACCAGTCAGGCCAGCAGAGGAAATGGCTCTGAACAAAGGGCTGCCACTGCCATGTGGCCACACTAGTTGTCAGACTGTGATCCACAGCCCCAGTGTGCTAGTCTCTGGTGGCTTCTGGAGGTTGATCCCCAAGCTACCCCAACCTGACTAAAATTTCACTAAAATATTGCCAAATTTTACAAATAAAAATATGAAATGCCCAGTTAACCTTTCATTTCAGGTAAACAAACAACAAATTGATGTAGTAAAAGTATGTCTCATACAATACTTTGAGTATACCTTTACTGAAAAATTATTCCTTATTTATTTGAAATTCAAATTTAACTGGTTCTGCGTTCTATCTGGCAACACTACCCCAGAACCGTAGCACCCTGGATGGGAAGTCCAGGGGTACACTGGTTCCATGTTCCATGTCGTCCCTGATACACCTTCAGCTTTGGCTGCCAGAGGGCGCTGAGAAGTCCACCTGTGCTCAGCAGAAACCTCCATCAGGACTTACTCAGCACAAGCACAAAGGCTGCGCCAGTGGGCAGAGAGCAGGGCATGTTACAGACACTAGACATGCGCTGTTAAGTTGTGCTGTGGCTATTTCTGAAACTTTGGTTTCTGAAACTGAGATTTCTGCCATTTTCTTTCACTCCTGTCTCTCCTGTCTAGCTGGATGAACATCGCACTGAGCAAAAGACGTTAAAGCTCCTACAAAAGAAGCAGGGTCAAATCCAAAAAGAAAAGGACCAGTTACAAAGCGAACACAGCAGGGCAATCCTTGCTCGAAGCAAACTGGAGAGTCTGTGTCGGGAGCTGCAGAGACACAACAAAACACTGAAGGTATGTGTCCCCCCAGCCCCCACAACACATCTTCTTGCATGCGGTATCGACACAGGCCTCTGGCACCCGTGGGAAGGGCATGAGTTTCAGAATCAGAGAGCCTTGAGTTCAAATACTAGCCAGCCACTTGCTTATTTGTGACCTTCGATAAATTATTTTACCTCCCCAAGCCTGTTTCCTCATCCATAAAATGGGGCTTATGCAAATTTCACTGTGTGCTTGGAGAAAAATTAAATGAAGGCACATACATTCAATGCCCATGTTGTATCTGACACAGAACAGGCCCTTAGCGAAATGTGTGCCGTTCCCCTTACCTTCGGCTTATGTTGAGCTTGTTTAGTTTTGTTTTTTAAGATAGGCCTTCATTCTACTCTTTAAAATACACATTTGTAAAAAGGTAGCATTTTTTATATGATAATGAAATATACATGACGTGAAATAAATTGACAAAAAGCTAGTTGACACAGGAAAGTAAAATTGAGAGCCAAAATGTCAATAGTCATCTGAAACAGCAGCTACTTGAGAAAACACTGAAGTTCTTCATACTCAATTATTCAATCTAAAAATAATAGACTCACCACTTCATTCAGTCTGCATGGGTTTCATTAATTACAGTGTGAGCCTCTAGTTGTATGGTTAATTTGATTACATACAGATGCTAGCTCCATTCAATGAAGCAAGATGCAGGGCTCTCCAAGATAATACGGCTTACGTTCACAATCCCCTTTCCTGAAGCTTTTGACAAACAAGAATTAATTACACACCAATATTCCTGGGAGAAAGTTATTAGTACATGTGTTTAAAAGGAAATACTTAAAGAAACAGAGAGATTAAAATCATTGCTGAGTTTGTACAATTAGGAAAAAATAGAACAGGATAATATCTCCTCGTATTCAAAAATTGCCTTTTAATATCTGGGAAGTGGGAGGCCAGTGTAATGAACTTGAACTCTAACTCTCAAATTATGAGTTGTAGGAGATGGGCCTCTGGCATCTCTTCAATCATCACTCTCAGGACAATCAAAACCCAGGTTAGATGGGGGCCTGGGAAGGGAAGCATCCTTCCCAACTCGAGATATGTGTTCGAGTAATAGCCCTCTGTGTTGACATTAATCTCCTGGCTCTCCCAGCTCCACAATAAGGAGATAAATTAAATCTGATGTAGTGGGCAGATTTACCCACAAAAAGATTTAAAGAGTGGAATAATGTGCTGTGGTTTGTTTGGGTGGCATTCAAAGACTGGATGACGGGAGTGGCAGGGGATGTGGGTGTACACACACCCTCAGGAATGGCTTCCAGTTACGGACAAGGAAATCTGGTGCTGTCATTGTGCCAGGACTTGTGCTAGCTGCACTCCATGTGTTATTTTATTTCATCTTCACAATGACCTTATGAAGGTTAACATCTCATTTTACTGAAGAAACTGAGACTCAGCAATCCAAATTACTTGTCCAAGGTCATGTGTATTTTAAGTGACAAAATCAGGATTAAAATTTAAAAAATATTTCTTAACTTCTGATTTTTTGTCTGGCCCATGGATTTTTTAGAAGTCTTCACTTTTATAGCCCATCATGATGAACATACCATATGCACTTGGAAAGAATGTCAGTTAGCTGTCCAGTGTATGTTGCATAAGTAACATAACAATTAGCTCTAAATGATTTATATGCTTACTGAAATTTTGTCTAGTTGTTCTATCAGTTTTTGAGGGGTGGATGTTTAAAGTCTCCTAATATAATTGTGGAATTATCTACTTCTTTTAATTATGTCCACTTCTGCTTTATGTATTCTGAAGTACTAATATAATGTATATACATAGTTATGATTATACCTCCTTAATAACTTGACTGTTTTATCCCTATGAAATGTCCTTCAGGAATAATCTTTATCCTAATGTTTATACTATATGATATCTATATAACCATTCAAGTTTTCTTACTCTTATTGTTTGCATGGTATATCTATTTCCATCCACTTACTCTCAACCTGGATCTTTATATTTAAAACACATCTATTATAGACAGTATATAGTTGGACTTTGTTTTTTTAATTCTTATAATACCTGACATTTAATTAGCATATTAATTCATTAGCATGTAATGTAATTATTGGAATGGTTAGATATACATCCACCATCTTATTATCTCAGGCATGTGCCCTGACTGGGAATCGAACCTGCAATGCCTGGTTCACAGCCCGCACTCAATCCACTGAGCTACGCCAGCCAGGGCTTGCTTTTATTTTTTAAAGTTCTACTCATTAGATATAGAATTCTGGCCTAACAATGTTGTTTTCTTTTTCTTTCTTTATCGCCTTTTATAGATTGTGTATTCTGGCCGCCATAATTTAATAATGGAAATCAACAATAATTGGAATTGTTGTCCCCCTGTATATAATATGTCATTTACCTCTGGATACTTTTAAGGTTTTTCTATTGATCTTTGGTTTTTAGGACATTGAATGCTTTACGCCCAGGTATAGTTTTCTTCATATTTATCCTACTTAGGATTTGCTGAGCTTCTTGAATCTTTATCTCACTGACCAAATTTGGGGGAGTTTCAGCCACTATTTCTTCAAATTGTTTTTGCCCCATTGTCTCTCCTTTCCTTCTAAGCTTCTAATTCCATGTGTGTTAGTGCCCCACTTCTGGCAGTAGCCCGCAGGTCCTCAAATCTCCCTCCATGTTTTTCAGCAATCCTTTTTCTCTTTTATTTTCAGGTTGGACCATTTATATTGGTCTATCTTCCTATTCACTCTTTACTCTCTAATGTCTATTCTGCTCTAAGTCCGCCCAGTGCTATTTAAATTCCATATTTTATAAATTTTGACTTTAGACTTTCCATCTGCTTCTTTCTTATAATTTTTCTCTCCTGAGATTTCCTATTTTTTCATTCATTGAGACAATATTTTCCTTTATATCAATGAGCATAGTTATAATACCTGTTTTAAAATTTGAGGTTGAAGATTCCCCCCCCTAGGGATATTATGGAACAGACCTCCTCTGATTATTTTCTTTTTTAGAATGGGTCACATTTATTGGTTCTTCTAAGTCATTGCAGATTATATCCCAGATATTGTAGCTGTTATGTTGTGGAAAATATGGTTTCTAGTATACTCCTTGAAAACTGTTGGATATTTTTTTCTAAGCAGGCAATTAACTCAGTTAGAGTCAAACTACAAATTCTCTCCCAGGGGCAGCAACCCAAATCGCAGTTCATTTCTTTTTTCCTTAATAGGCTGCTTTGAGTCTACCATGTGGACTTACGATTTAGTGCCAGTCAAAGATTTGGATGGAGTTTATTCAAAGACTTTATGGTGTTCTCACTCTGACCCTCTCCTTCCTGGGAATCCCCCTATCTTCCAGTGGCTGTGGCGGTCCAGAACTCTGTAGTCTTAATGTTCAGACCAGAAAGATAGTAGGTTTTCTATGAGAGTTTTACCTATTTTATTCAGCTGCCAAATTGCAGTCTTCCCTCAGAGTAAAAGCTGTAAAAATAGGAAATTTATAATGTGTACTTCCCTTTTTACAGGTGTAAACTTCCCTCCAGAATCTGCCTGATTTTGTTTGCTCTACAGTGTCATTAGGTAGTTGTTTCTTACTCTTTTTCCGGAGTTTGTAGTTGCTATCTGCAGAAGGGTCAGCATGGTATAAGCTTCCCTGGCTACACTAATGAAACAGCCTAAGTATAGCTATATGGAAAATCCAAGGGTCAGCAGCTTGGGAAGACACAGAAGGAGAATACATAGCAGGCTCTTTCCACAACCATAAAATTTAGCTTTTACTCTTCCTTATTAAAATTGATTCTTCAGTTAATTTAAAAAAACTCCACAGAATCTCACAATTTAGAATAATTTAGAAAAAGACCAGTTAAAGGCTGAGATATGGATTCATTTAAACAAAATACTGCCTATATTCAAAGCATTAAAGCTGTGCCTCAAATTATACTGAAAAAGAACTGCCATGTAAGGAATGGGTGTCTCAGGCAACATGATTTTAGTAAAGGAATAAGTATGATTTATCATCACAGGATTTCACAGAATCTTAATGTGGATTATAGGAATCATCTAGTTAAAAAAGTACTCATATGTCTATGTATAAATTAATAATTCAGTGATTCACTTAAAAAAGTTTAATGAACACCTATGGATCATGTGCTAGGCACAGCACCAGTTTTAAGATAGACAATGATGCTTGCAAAGATTATTTTAAGTATTCAGACTTTGTTCTTCAATCTTCTTTGCATTAATTTGCACTTTGAATAACATACTTAATAAAGAAAATTTTATCACAGATACCATTCAAATGATTGCATTCTTTTTACCAGTTGATTCAAATTTTATAAAATTGTGCTAGATTCACTTTTCTCTCATTGAAAAACAATTCAGCCACTGTAGAAGGCAGTATGGAGATACCTCAAAAAATTAAAAATGGAACTGGCATTTGACCCAGCAATCCCACTTCTGGAAATATATCCAAAGAAACCTGAAACACTAATTGGAATGAACATAAGCACTCCTACATTCATTGCAGTGTTATTTACAATTACCAAGATATGGAAGTAGCCCAAGTGTCCAGCACTAGATGAGTGGATAAAACAACTATGGCACATTTACATAATGGAATTCTACTTGGCCATAAAAAAGAAGAAAAGTTTACCCTTTGCAACAGTATGGATGAACCTGGAGAACATGATGCTAAATGAAATAAGCCAGTCAGAGAAAGACAAATATCATCTGATTTCACTTATATGTGGAATCTAATGAACAAACTCAACTAACAAGCAAAATAGAGACAGACTCAGAGAGAGCAGGCTGACAGCTCTGTGGGAGCATGATTAGGGGGTGGAGGGATGGAACAAAAATGATAAAACACTCATGGACATGGACAATGGTGTGCTGATTGCAGAAATACACACCATTTGGTGGGAGAAATAAAATTAAAAGCTTCAAAAGAAAAACAATTCAATGTAAAATATAAGATACCCTTTTGTGGACCAGCAATGGATGCTATGATGGTTTGACATGTGTCCAATACCCTCATAACATTTATACTTTCTTTCCGTGTCCAGTAGCTGGTGAAAAACTCAAGAGTTACTGAGAGCACAAGATGCTTCTTCCATTGACCTGCTCATCCATGAACAGAATTGTTATAAATGCCAATGTCATTCAGATCATGGTCTGTAATGCTATGACTAGGAACTTGTTGGCTTCTAAGCAAATCAGGAACAATGACAAAACAATCACTACCATATGTATATTTAACAATATACATGGCCATGAGCATTTTTAGTGAAATATGTATAATACATATTGGCATACAAAGTTCAGGGAAATAGGATCTCAGATAGTGAATTTCTTCAGATTAGGAAATACAACTATCTTCTACAATATCCCAAGGATATTGTCACTCGAGAAATGTTTTACCATGAATAAATTATAATTCTGATATCAGGAGTCATATTAGAGTTATAAACTATGTTAACACTGTAGAGGAAAAAGAACACCTAATAATATATTAAAATATTTTCAGAGCTTATATTTTAGCATCAGCTTTATTTTGATCACATTATTCTACTATTATAATAAAGATTTACACAATTACTTCTGTTTAAATCATCATTTCTTTTTCTTAAATCTTGCTACATAATTTGATAGCAGCAGGGAACTAAATGCATTATAATTTTACTTGCCAACAATGAAGGAAGCTTTCATAATAACAATTAATCAGAACTGAAAGGAATCCTAAAATGTCTGTATCACTTGTCAGCAACGTCTCTATCTTTGGTATGATGGAGCAAGATTAAACCCTTTTATTCTAAAAGAATGAGAGGAATAATCACAAAGCAAACAATTCTCAATATAGATATGGGAGAAATGTGGGTGCTTTGTTACTAGCACCCACAGAAATGTGGGTACTTTGTTAGCAATGAAGAGAAAGTTTTGATTTAGGAGAAAAGAGAACAGAAATCACATAAAAGCTAATTTCCACTTCTTAGATATTAACTGAGTGGAAGAGGGGAAATTAGATGTTTCATTTCAGAGTTAAAAAAGATCTGAAATTTAATATTGCTTTCAAATTCAAAATTTACATTGAATGTTTCAATTACCCTACATGACACATGGGATGATTATTCTTCAGAGATAAAATATCCAGCATGTTTTCTAAGGTTTCCTCTTACATTTTTGATTGCTGTAATTGATCTTTAGCTATCTTGGTTTCCTTTTCAAGCTTTTTGATGAAAGTTTTTACTTACCAAGGAAAAGTTTATATTATAACCACTTATATTTCCAAAACTTGGGTAATACAATTATATGTTTCACAGCCCATAATTTTTATAGAGGAATATAAGAGCTCTTGTTCTTTCTGTGCCAACTAAAGGAACTCATGATCTGTCTCATCCATCAGTAAAACTGAGTGGCCTTTTTTCCCAGGCCACAGCCATGGGATCGAAACCAGGTGACTGCATGTTTGTTAGAAATCACTGCAGTTGATTCACTCCACAGGAGACCCGTCATCCTTCAAACAAGCCCATTCATCACCAGCTATCAAAGTCCAGACTCTCACTGCACCTGCTCTGAGTGACCGTGTATTCACAGCTGAAACCTTGGCTCACACATTAGTTTGGGGCTGAGCACCATAGCTCCAGAGAACTGAGAGAAACCACCTTGCACACAAATCTCCTTTCATGGACCTAACCCTGAATTCTGTAAACCCAGGGTGCATGGAAACCAGTATAACAAAAGACGTTGCTTTTTATTCGCAGGAGGAAACCCTTCAGCGGGCACGGGAGGAAGAAGAGAAAAGAAAGGAGATCACAAATCATTTCCAGAGCACCCTGACAGATATACAGGCCCAGATTGAGCAGCAGAGTGAGCGAAATATGAAGCTGTGTCAGGAGAATACAGAGCTTGCAGAGAAACTGAAAAGTATCATTGATCAGTATGAGCTCAGAGAGGAGGTAAGAACCACATCAAAGAACTTAGAAGTACCGGGTCCTGATCTGGGTTGTGAAGGTGGGGAACATGGTTAATAAGAAAGTTATGGCCAGCCTTCTCAATTGATTAATATTTAGGATTAGATTTCTTCTACTAGCCAAAAAAAACCCAGATGGTATTGCAAAATACCTGGCGGAAAGTCATATGGAATATCTTCAAAACTGGAATCACTGCAAAGCAAAGGCAATAAATAGAAAGTGGTAGGCTGTGAGTACAGTTATCCTCAGCCTTTCTTTAATGCTCTCTACTGAGCCAAGAAATATCATACACACCCTCTTAAGAATCAATATGTCATTAAGGATCTGTATTCTATATGCCCCCACAAGCCAATACTAGTATTAATAATGTAATAATTATAGTTATCATGGTATTATTCAGAGTTTAGTTTGGGCCATGTGCTAAAAACTATACATATAATATGTCATTTCATTGTCTCAGCAATCTTATGCACTGCATGACATACTATCCATATTTTATACATGGAAAGTTGAGACTATGAGATTAAATCACCCATGGCTCAAAACTCAAAAGAGTTTTGCTTTCAGTCATTTACATTAACGGGACTATCAGGATTCTTTCATTACTCCAAGATTATATTTTAATATTTGATATGTTTTTAAGACTCCAGAAGTCCCTTCAGGATTTTGATATATATCATATTTCTTTCCTCATCGCACCCAAATTTTAAATCTGTTTTTAAATGTAACATAACTTTGTCAAAGTGGTTCTGTCGGCAACATGCTAAGAAAACTGAGCCAGTGGCACATGGTAGTACCACTTAGGCACATCAAGAAACTCTTCGTAATAAGCCAAAATGCCATGTGAACATTTTGTCTTATCAGGAAGATCAACCTGCTCCAGAGCAAAGGTTCAGTAAAAGGAAAGGCACTAAAAAGTCGTACTCTTCAGAGAGATCTCAGATGGGAATGGCCTGGTAGACTGGCTGCATATTCCTAGGGCTGGTGCTAAGCAAGGCCCAAGGGCAGAATTCCACATGTCCTCTTGCTGATGGGACCTCCTAGAGACCAAGAAACTCTCCACACTGGGATGGAGTTGGAAGCTTCTCTTCACCAAGCTGGCGGAGAGGTCAAGGTGTGGAGTCACACAGCAGCACAGTTGCATGTCAACTCATCTGTGACCCTGGCCTTGTCTTGCCCATTAGCATTGGACTCAGGGGGCTCCTGCCTTAGTCCCTGATTTGGGGCCACATGCTGGTACCCCAGAACTTCTTATGCTCTTGAAGCAAGAATGTGGAGGATGTGGAGGAGAATTCACCATGATATACTGTGTTAATGTTGTGCTTAAAGGTGGTTTTATATCCATAGAAAGAGCCAAAATACAGAGCAATGGTGCTGTCACAATATACCTCACTGTCTGTGTTGTCTAGCATAATGACTAGATCATATCCAACAGTCACCAAATTTAGAAAAATAATGTTGGGGCCTTTGGAGGAATCATTGCTGGATTTTGGCAAAATTCAGGGGACTTCACCAATTTATGGCTTTTCTACAAAGCCACAAGTGATGCCAATGCATTTATTGCCTCCCCCCACCCATTTTCGTAAATCTTAAAACCTGGAGAATATGTGTTTATATGAATATTACTTTTTTATTTTACGCTTTTTGGCACCAATGACAAATCATGCTTGATATGTGCACTTCTTTTCCCTTAGCATCTGGACAAAATATTTAAACACAGAGAACTGCAGCAGAAGTTGGTGGATGCAAAACTCGAGCAGGCGCAAGAAACGATGAAGGAAGCAGAGGAGCGACACAAACGTGAAAAGGAATATGTACTTATTGTCTGAGTCAGTGTGCTTGTCTGGTCTGCCTCGGGCTCAGAGGCCCTGAGGGAGCTGGTTCTGAGAATGGTCACAGAGCCCTAGGCTGATGGAAAAAACCTGAGCTCCCTGGAGACTAAATTGGTCAGCCCAGTAGGAGGCACTGTACCTAAACTACTTTCTATATGAAATAGTCATGCATCCATTCAACAGGTCTTTTCCCAGGGCTAGTCAGATGCTAAGGTCCATCCTGGGTGATGGGGTATAGTGGTAAGCAAGATGGAGAAAATCATGACCCATCACGGAAATTAGAATCTAACTGGAAAGAGACAAGCAATTAACAAGCAAACAAACAAGGAAGGGCAATTTCAGATAATAGTAAGAGCTATGAGGGAAATAAGCAGGAACTGAGAAGGGCAGAAGGGACCTACTTTAGACTGGGTGACCAGAGGAGATGGCTTGGGCTGAGTCCTCCTGGAGGAGAAGGATGTCTGCAGCAGCGATGTCTGTAGCAGCGACGAAGGCCCTGATGCTGGAACCAGCTTGACGTCCTTTAGAAATAAAAGGTGAAGGTAGCAAGAGCAGGCTGACCCAGTGGGAGAAAGTTTCACAATGATGCTGGAGAGGAAAGCAGAGGCCAAGTTGTATAGCTTTGTAGACTTGGAAAGTAGTGTGGATTTTATTCTAAAAATAATGGGAAAGGACGGGGTAGTTTTTGCAAAGAAAGTGACATGATCTGCTTGGCATCTGCAAAAGATAAATTTGGCTCCTGGGTGGAAAATGAGCCAAAGAGGAACGAGAACACAAGAAGACAGTTAGGAGACTATGGCAGCAGTGTGGACGAGCTATGATGGCGGTGTGGATCAGGGAGGTGGCAGTGGTGATGGAGAGCTGGACGTGGATAAAAGTTGTGTTTTCAATGGAAATCCACAGGCAACGCAGTGAACTGAAGATGGTTACAAGGGGAAAAGAGAGGAGTCAAGGAGGACTCCTGAGTTTCTGATTTAAGAAACTGAGTGGTGGTTTTTACTGGCATCTCATTAACCCCAAACACTCCTGGACAGCGCTGGGCCATTCTACACATGAGAGGCTCAACGAAGATATGCAACTTGTTTAATTAAGGTCACACGCTGCTAATCGACCAAGATGAACAGTACACCCAAGTGTGTCCGCCCCCAAGCCCAAGCCCTGTAACAGTCCATCACACTCACAGGCGTGTTTCGGAGGCAAAGCTGAAGTCTGCATCCACTACTGGGGAGAAAGATTTAAGACTCAGTCAGTGGGCCAATCAATGGAATTTGGGCATTTAACAGTTGATCTCAGAGTTCACCTTTACTGGAAATCAGATCAGAATCACTTCAATTTGTTACAATAGTAATGTAGACATGACTTTGATTTACAAATGTAGCAACAAAAGAATGAATTTTGGAGAACATAACCTAGTCGACACTGAATAATTTCAAATCAGAAGTCCACATGCTGTTAATATGAAGGTGAATTTATTAATCCATCTACAACCTAGCTCTCAAAGTAAAAACTAAAACACAGAAAAGTAGCCCCCTCAGTTCTTCAAAGCTGGCAGGCCTCCTATCCTGTTTCTAGCTCTGATGCTTCTTTCTGAGAGTGATGAAATGGTGTTGGTGCTGGAAAGTGCCTTCCACCTAAATAGAACAGTCAGCCACCTGCCTTATCTCTGTCGCAGACCACCCAATGCAACAGGGCTCCTCAACCCACTTAGGGGTGCAGGGCCATGTACACGGCCACCATGCCATTCAGATGGCCAGAGGAGCCACTACAGGTCTCCTACCGCATGGTTGCCCCATACCACTCACATTATTTCACTTCTGTAATAACTCACCTTCACTGCGTGCTGGCAGGCATAGGGGAACATATAGAACCCATCTTACAAATGGGGAGGTTGAGTCATAGGAAGAAAGATAAACTTGGGTAGGAAAAAAAATGTCTTCAGGTTTTTAAAATAATAATTTTGTTGGGTTTCCTGTTGTTGTTCTGATTACAAAAGTAATACATGAACCTCATGGACACTTTTCTACAGTAGAGAGGAAGAAAAAACTTAAATCAACCTATCTTTAAAGACATTAAAACCTTTCTAACTGACGGCCGCTTAACTGAATGAGCAGATTAGCCCATGGCGTTCACCATTCTCTCTGTGTGCGCACTGCCTGCGAGCCCAGAGCTTGTTAAATCCCGCGACAGGTGAGTGAGCGGCCCTGGATGGCCTACACACAGTTTTCCTGTTAAGTAAGATGGGGCTGACTAAGAATCAGCCCTCTGCTCCCAAACCTTTATTTCCAGCCATCCTTGGGATTGGAGTATGTAAATCAATGGAATCATACTTTACTAAAGAAAAAGAAGTATGAAAATTGGTTCTAGGAAAATTACAATTAATGCTTTGAAAGACTAGAGGAAGCAAAGACCAAGAAACAATTGTCCATCTAGAAGTTAGCAGCTATAAAAGACTGGGAGAAAGTTTTCAAACCACAGAAGTAAAAAAGTTAAGCTTTTCACAAGTATCTTTTGGTCTCAAGTTCTAGCACTTTTGTTTAAAAAACAAAAAAAAAAAATCTAATTTTTTACTCTATTGTTTTTAATTCAGTTTTAATTTCTACTACAATAAATAGCAATAGATGTAACCCATATAAACGAAAGTTCTTTGGGGGTCCTTAATCGTTTTCATCACATCAAGGGGTCCTCAGACCAAAGCACTGGACAACCAAAGCGCTAACACTAACGGACACCGGGGGCTCTGCCAGCGACAGAGCCCATCCTCGTCCCCCACAGTGGGGACCATAGACCACACCCAGTCCCCACCAGTGCACACAGAGCTTCCAAAAAAAATCTAAATCTTATATGGCACACTATGAATATGATTTTTCTAAAAACAGGACAAATTCTGCTGACTTATGTTATAAAGGTCCACACCCAAAACAAACACCAGGGCCCTCCACAAAATGGTTAAACAAATGAGCATACATCTTAAGTTAAAATAACATTTATGCCATTTTCTTATGCCTAAAACAACCTTTTCAATTTAATCCCTCAGCTCTGAGTTCTGGTCCTGTTTCTCATGAGGGCCTTGATTGTATTTGAAAGGCTGCCTTATGGGAGAGGGACCTTATTCTGTAAACTTACATAGGGCTTATTTTGTAAACCTTACACAGGATTTGGGACAATAGGTCCAATTTCCACCCCAGTGTGTTTCAGAATGTAATCCATGGACCACTAACAGCCAAACCATCTTGTATATTTGCTGTAAGTATGGATTGCAATCGCACACCTAAACTTCCTAACTGACATTCTCTGAGAGGGATCAGCATTTATTTGCACACAGCCCCTGAGAGATTCTGATGCATGCTGTGGTGGAGAACACTGGTTAGGGGACTAATTTTGGGTTTAATATAAAATAACACAACAGTGTCCCAGGTGGGGACGTTCTGAAGATGTTCAAGCAGAGGCCGAATGATGGCTGAGTAGGATTGCTAGAGAAGGTTCTAAAATTTGGTGGGAGGTTGAATTTTGTGTGATTCATGCTTGACTTGAAAGTGATTTCCCTTTTTTCCCCAATAAAACTACTAATTTCTAGTTGAGAATCCAACTATTGACACTGGTTGTTTTCTTAGATTTCTTAGAGTCTTTACAAAAGTTCTCCAAAAACAACTTGAGTGTGCTAATTACCAAGTTACTATGTTTTATATACAAATTACAACCAAATGGTCATTTAAAAGACAACTTGACAGACTTTCCTTGCCTTCTTTCTTCTCACAGTTGCTGAACCAGGCAGCAGAGTGGAAACTGCAGGCCAAAATGCTGAAGGAACAGGAGACAGTCCTGCAGGCTCAGGTGACGTGGGGAGGTAATGCATGGGGTGTGCTCTCCTTCTGTTCCTAAGTAACATGGCTGCGACCTAGAGGCAGTCTGCAGGAGGCCTGCATGTGGCAGGGGAAAGGGGACAGAAACTGAAATGAAGAATAACTTCACATTTATTATTAAGTAAAAATAAAATCACAACGTTATATCTAAGAAAAATAAATGTTCTGCACCAATAACATCCAGTGAAAAGGTTTGTTGACATGCACATAAGGGCACCAAAATGGCCAATGAGAACAAGCTGGTAACCAGGTTCCCACCTATCTGTTTGTTTGTCCTCTCTCTTCCCATTACCCTATCAAGGTAAGAATAAAGTATAACCTGCTCAGATGCACCATTTATAACTGTCAATACTGAAAATGTCCTTGCCTGTTTGGTCCTATTTGTAATAAAAGGAAATCAGAAAAATAGAGTCAGCACCCAAGTTCTTGTGCTCTCAGAGGCTGGCTCCGTCAGCAGCAGATGACTGAATAGCAGACAAGTCAGAGCCATTTCCACTTGGCTCTGTGATGTCCTGTGTGTGGTTTGACTGGATTATGGGATTCATCTTTCAGACTTAAAACTAAAGCCTCAAGCAACATCTGACTCTGCGGGGAAGCCAGACCTATCCATCTTGCCTGGGCCCTGGGGGACCCGCCCCTCTGGGCAAACTCTCCCCATCAGATTCCAGGAGAAGCACCCCTGTGCGGGCTGCAGAGGGGCGCTGGCTCCCCTGCAGGGGAGACATGGGGCTTACAGGCACCGTACGGTCACTTAGAACAAATCTGCAGAAGGTGAGGAGCGCAGAGGCCTTCCGAGCTAGGCAGCATTAATTTAAGAGTTGGGCAATTTACTTGTAAATGTTTATGTGCTAACTGCTGAATAATTGTTTACTATAAAAGAAAATAAGAAAACCAAGAAAATTAAAGTCACAAATGATACCACTGCATAGACAAAAACACACAACAGTTTGGAGTCTAAGCTTTCTAAAGTTACACTTTTCCAATGTATGTACTGAATGCAACAATGAACTGTTTTCCCTGGTAATATGTCAAAATACTTCTAAAATACTAACTACATAGACGTTGGAGCCATAAAGTTTTTGACTATTAATAGAATTGAGGGACACAGGTTTCAAAGACTAAATTCAAAATCATCCTTTAGGCAGTCACAGAGCCCATCACAGCACTGTGTGGGGCAGGTGGCAGAGGGGTGGCAGAGACAGGCAGGAGAAGATGTGACCTGGCAGACTTGGGGTGGGTCTGGAGCATCAAGCCAGGGCTTCTGGCACTATGTCCGCCCCATTCACAACACAGAGCCTAGAGGGGTACAATAGACAATACTCAAAGTTATGCATTTTTCACATCATGTTACAAGCAATCTCCACTCCTCTTTGCTAAATAAAGATAATGAACTGGAGAAGAGTATATTAATATCATCAGACTCCAGGCTAGAGAGTGATTCATTCACTTGGCACGAGAATCTAGGCCTTTAATGACCTATAAAATCAAAATATAAGGTTGTCTCTAATTTTCCACCTATAGCTCCTCAAACTCAAAAATGCATCTACCGGGGGTTCCAGACTTGCCAGTGTTTCTCACTCATCCCTCAATGCTGGAATGAGTCCAGGGACTGGGGTCAGAGTCTTAGCTCTTCTGTGGAAAAGCTGCATGACCCTGTGCAGTGCGCCTAAGCCTCCCTGAACTAAATCTCCTTGTCTGTAAACTAAGGATGATGCAATGGATTAATGATCCCAAGCTGGGGCCCTCTGAGCGCTGGGAAGCCCATTACTTTTCACTATCTCCGAAACATAGCACGTAGGGCAGCAGCTGCTATGCAAAAAATGTAGTTGTTTTTGACATTATATCAGCTCTCTGTCAGCAACTATGGACAGCAATTGTTCATATGTTTGATTAAGTTTTTAAGGGAAAAATGAGTTCATGAATATGTAATATATACAGTTTTTTTCCAAATTATGCATGCAAAGCACTTAGCTCAGCGCCTAGACTGTAACAGACCTAATTAATTCAACTTAGGTTTATCGAGTATCTACTAAGTGCTAGGCATGCTTCTAGGTGTTGCAGATATAGTAATCAATAAGAGACAAAAAGCTTCTGCCTAATTAAACTTACAATCTAGTCATAACAGTAATGTTAATAAAATACTAACAAGCAGTATATGCACTAATATTAGTATCATTTCATAGGTGAGGATCCACATAGAGATAAATGAGTCTAAGGGAGTCTCTGTTTGCAAAAAAGTTTAAGAACCACTGGAAAGATGATCCCAAGGACCTGTTCAACTCTAGTTCATGAACTTAACGAACACTTCCTTCTGCTCTGTTGCCCTAGTTTTCACAGCACGTGGCTCTCTCTACAGGGAACGGCCTTTGTCTGTCTCTCGCCTTCGAGGCACCTTCAGAACTCCAACAGTTACTTAATCATCAAGACTATACAGGCCCCGAGTCCCTAAGTATAATAATGTTCAGATAAGTTCCTCTAAAAAAGTATTGACATTATATACTTAAAACGTTTAAACCTTGAAAACTGAAGTCTGTCACAGATTCTTTTGCATAGCCCTCAAACACTTCCTTTGGCGTAGGAGGTTGGAAGGGGAAGCCTCAGTCCCCATTTCTACCATATGAGCAAGGGAAACACCAAAGGTGGGTTGTGTCTTCCTCGATGGAAGTCACTTTCAGTCAAACAGCTTGCCAGTTTGGGGCATGATGAACACTTAGGGAAAGGATGTCTGGCTTTCAATTATACAAACCAGGGCAATAGAGTAAATGTCAGAGATGATCAATGGGATGCAATCATCACTACAAATAGAGTGTTCACCGGATCGATAAGGAGGAAGGCGGTAGTAGATGTGGAAAATCAGCAATCCCTGACAATGCTGACACAAAATACTGCCCAAGGGGAAAGAGCAGTGAGTAAATTGTTAAAGATGGGTAATCATCATCTCTCAGACCGAAAGTCCTCACCTTATCGATATGAGATGAGAGGAGAATCCTCTGAAAACACCATTATAATTGGACGAAATCTCACAAATTTGCTCAGAAAATTCCCGAGCACAGTTGTGTTCCCTCTACACTCTGAATGTTTGTAATTAAATTTGGTGCTCAGTTAAAAGAATGTGTGTGTCATTCAGCCCATTTAAAAGTGAAATGTTGGGATGATTATTGCTATTACTAACACTGGAACAGTTTGTTTCTAATATTTCTGCCTCTGGCAGGAGAGGCACTGGGGTGACCTCTGGATATTGCTTCCACGCTTCTTTGAAATACCAAAGTGAGAGCAGGAATACATCAAAGCAAACATGTATCACATGTGATAGTGAGAGGAAAAACACTAGCAAACAAATATTCATACAGTAAACAGGAAGTGTACCTTTCTAGTCAGTGTAAGTAGAGTGTTGGACTTGGTTACCTGAGAGAGGTATAATCCACATGGATTTTGCTGTGTATGCAATGGGGTCAAATAGGAAGAAAAGCAGAGTATTAAAAGTAGTCACCAGGAGGGGGAAATGGGGAACTATTGTTTAAGAGGTATAGAGTTTCAGTTTTGCAAGAGGAAAAAGTTCTGGAAACTGGTTGCATGACAATATAATTAACTGTACACTTAAAATGGTTAAGATGGTCAGTTTTATGTTATGTGTATTTTACCAAAATTACAAAATTTTTAAAAGAAAAAAGTTAGAAAAAGGCCAGAAGAGGTGATAATAAAGCAAAACATTACTTCCTGGCACTCTGGATGTGTCTGTCATCTCAATCTCCCCAACTGATGCAATAAAAAGAACATTTTGCTCAAATAAAGATGAGGGCTGGCTGGGGTAGATGTGTTACTTCCCCTAGTACTGTCAAGGCTGCTCTATAAGACGGATGGCGCATGCGCTCACTCCTGCCCTCTCCTGTCTGCAACCTGCAACTACAGGGCTACAAGAATGGGCTTGGAAGGAACGGTTCAGGAGACCCAAGTGTCTGAGACAGCCATGCAACTCTTCTGGAATCACTGAAAAATGGGGCACGGGGCGGGGAGACAGAAAGTAAGAAAACCTAATAGGAGTGCATAGCCAAGAATGGAAAAGAACTGATTTTGTAATAGAAGGTGAAGAGGATCAGCTGGGGGTAGTTACTTCTACCCTAGGCCACAGGATAGTGGAGTATTGTGCAGTATTAGTAACCAGGAATTTACAATAGGGTAGAGCCTCTTAAGTTGAGAGGCTTGATCTATTCACTGGGCACTGAAATCAATTCATTGGATCCCAACCATGTCTTTGGAAGAAAATGAAACAGCATTAAATCTGCTTTGAGAATGCATTGCATTTAATAAAAGTATTGTTGTATACACAGAGTGCGTGTGTTTGTGTGTGTGTGTGTGTGTGTGTGTGTGTGTGTCCATAAAACCTTCCTGGCCATGAACTCCCTGATGCCCCTTTCCTCAGTCTTCTCCAATCTGAATGCCACAGAATCAAATTTTACAGCACTGGAGTTGCCCTGAACTTGATCACATACTCAGTGCTGATGAACAATTTTAGAATGATGGTCAGTTGTGTTTTGACTTTTCTTCGGAAAATTTGTATTCAGTGAAAAGGGTTTATGTTATCATTTTGTTGTTCTTTACTGAAATAAACCCTCTGCCATTCTGAATAATTTATGAATGAGCCATTCTGGACAAGCAAATTTTCTGAATTCTCGGGGCTGATTCCCACACACTCCCTCTAACTCCCGCCTCCAAGGCTAAGAGCTCTATATTCTACTGGCTTTCCTCTGGTGCATTCTTCTCTGCTTTCAGAAGGACAGTCTCACAGGTACAATTGGCTGGTCAGCTGGTACCTGCCATCTGGCCAGTAACGCAACCATCCCAGTCTACAAGGGCAGCATCAGGTGCTTGTCTGTTGCTGGAGGTTACAAACTTGTTTTTCTACACAAAAGACATTTCTGTACCCACTTGAGAACTTGGGGCTGTTCCAGGCACTCAAGGGTACCAAAGACTCATTTGAAAATGTTGGCTTTACTCACTTGAATCATCCATGTTAAAACACTCATCAAAACATGCCATCCTAAAATTATTTTTAAAAGCAGAATTTTACTATTGTACAATATCATTGTCACTAACAATCTAGTACTCACACACTGTCCTTTCCTGTCCTGCCTCATTTCCACCCCAAAGGCAAGCTTTGGGACTGAGGATGTAGAGGCACAAAGGCTCTCCTCTGTGCTCCGTGGTGAGCCACACACTTGCCAATGCTAGCCTATACAACATGGTTTCGTGCAAATTAGCAAAAGGCACTCCTTCCTCTAGACTCATTATTTCCATCTGTAGAAAAGTGGTAGAAAAAAAACCAAACCTGATTTTGATGAAAAGGGACATTTAACAGCTATTGGCTAGAATGCTGTATTTATAAATATACAAAACCACCTGTCTAAAATGAAATGGCAATTGTTTGGAGTGGTACAAACTGCATTATGGCAGCGGCCCTAGTCCATGTAAGGTCCACATTCCCTTTATCATTTCTTTTCATTTGTCTACATTCTCACATGCTCCAAGACCAAGTTCAAGGCTCACCTTCTTCCCATAAACATGGCTCCTTCTCTGTGTTGGCATTTTATGTTATCTGAATAAAAGTCAACTTGTCTTTGGGATTGTCTTCCCATCAAGAATGTAGGTCCCTCAAAAGCAGGAGTCGCATGTCAAATACTTTTGTACATACAGTCCATGCATATGCTCAGAGCTAAAAAAATCTGTTAGCATAAGTTATGACAAAATGAAGTGCTAATGACATATTTTATTATTTCACTTTCCTTTAAAGAATTATTTCAATCATGGTCACTGAATATGTTGATCTTGTAGTACATAAAAGAACTGAACATATTACTAACACTGTATTGAGAATTCCCTTAAATCATTGTTCTTAACAAATAATGAACAATGACATGCTGTTTTGTTCTAGAAACGTTCTGAAAGCAGCCCTAAATTAGATCCACTCTTTCCCATTTACAGCTCACCCTGTACTCTGGAAGGTTTGAAGAGTTCCAGAGCACGCTGACAAAAAGCAATGAGGTGTTTGCCACTTTCAAACAGGAAATGGATAAAGTGAGTACTGCTTATCCCATACAAAATATTGACATTTTCTGTTTTGACAGGCAATTCTCCTTTGGGTTCACTTTTCTCTTGCTAAGATATTCCAGTGCACTTCACAAAATAATGAAACATTTATAGGTGCCAATGAGATTTGGGCTGTATTTTTTTATTGGTAAATATCTAGTAAATTAATCTGAAGGAGAGTTCAAAAACACTGGGACACATTTTCACTCTGAGGAAGATATTTTTTCTAGTCCATGGATAGTTAAAAAAAAAAAAGAAAGACAAGAGCTAGCAACTTAACATTATGTTGTTTATACTGAAATAAAAGAATATCTTATCTTCTAAATATAAAAAAGCTTTCATATATAAGCGTAAAATTTTAAGGTAGAAGAGGCCATTTCATTGGATCCTTGCTAGAAGATCTGTAGTAAGACGTAACTGACAGTCTTTGAATAAGATGGGAGTCTGAACTGGATAATTCACTCAATTTCCCTCGATTTTATCTACAATTCAAGGCACTATTTCCCTTGCTTGCTTCATAAGAGTGTGGAGTTAAAATTAAATTAATATATCTTAAAAGGCTTTCAACTTTTAAAAGTTTTAGGTTTGTTTGTTGTTTTTTTACAAACATAAGGTACTCCTGTTATTGTGGAATATAATGTTTAAATCTTATTCAATTTCGTGTTTTTCCAAAACAAAATGAGTATCAAAATTGTGCTTTGAGAGCATTGGCATTAACCCTTTTTAAGGGTAGAGAGCATCCTTTTCAAAACATTTTCATAAAATAGTAAGATAAATTTCACAGTTCAGTGAGCAAACTGAAGTAGACCAACATTTATTAACGGTTACTTTTCCCACTCCTGAGGGGATCTATCCATTTTTTAAAAAATTAATCATAGAGTTTTAAGATTGAAATCAATATTAAAACAGGAAAAAAAGGTTTTAATTCAAAATTACATAGTTT
Organism: Tonatia bakeri; assembly: GCA_004024845.1. Classification (NCBI taxonomy): domain Eukaryota; kingdom Metazoa; phylum Chordata; class Mammalia; order Chiroptera; family Phyllostomidae; genus Tonatia; species Tonatia bakeri. The sequence continues at coordinate 41,676 of PVIA01006144.1, forward strand.
TAAGATTGGACTAAATCTTAAAGAGCATTCTTAACCTGGAATTCATTTATCGACTTTTTAGTAGTAAACCTGAGAATTAGCCAAAAAATTTGATATGCATATTCGCATTTCTCTGAGTGGTCCCATAGACCTCATCAAATTCTTAAAGGTGTCAATGACCTTTAAAAGTTCATAAACTTGGTTAAGAAATGGTCAAAGTGAAAAAACCACTGGAGGCTCACCCAGTTTCCCTATACAGCCTGGGGGCCCACAGCTGGGCCCAGCCACTGGCCTCCAACTTTACCCAGCCTCAGGCAGATTGGCACAAAGCAGCAAGTGTCAGCTGTAGTGAATCCACTGTGCCTGGGTTACGTGCCTTGTCCTTTACTTCATTCAAGCAGAGAGGAGATCCTACAACCAGGAGCCTAAGCAGTTTCATGTTCAGAAAAGGCAGGCTGTATTTCAGTCACTTGTGTAACCTGCCTGCCCCCCCTCCGCCGCACACACACACAGCCCCAACCTGGTGACCTGCAGACACCTGCACACCCTGCACTAATTGGGGTGAAATAACTCCAGCCACCTCTGGCTAACTCACCTAAATATTACTCCACCTCTCTTGAGCTTCATTTCCCCCATTTCTAAAGGAGAGGTTAAAACAGAACTTCCTTGTGGGACTGTTTCGAGGATGAAACGGATAATGTGTGTGATCACATCCTGTGAGCCCTACTGCACTCGACAAATGTGCAGGCCGGGAAAGCTGCCTTTGTATGGCCACTTGTCTGATGCGCCTAGATGTCGTTCGCATTGTGATGGTTAAAGAGCCTGGCCAGCTTTCTCACTGACAGTCTCTATTCAAGAAAGTAAATAATCTAAAGTGCACACTTATCTCGGGGACTCGATTAAGGTTTTCTTTTTATTTTAAAAGAGAGAAAAAACCCTGACAGAACAGTGTGGCCCTCAGTAGTTTCCTTTTTCTGAACTGGCTCCAGCACAAACACACTTGCTCACTGCTGACCTAGATGCTTCGGGAATAAATCAGGACTTTGCCCACTTGCCCTTCATTCCTTCACCTAGAACTTGTATGTGCTTCAGCAACCTGTAACAGAAGAGCTTCTCTTGACATCACACGTGGAACTAATAGCTTCTTTGATAGATGAACTCTTCAGGATTGATTTTAAAATGCTCTAATTTCTATAGACGACTAAGAAAATGAAGAAGTTGGAAAAGGACACGGCCACGTGGAAAGCCAGGTTTGAGAGCTGTAACAAAGCCCTGCTGGACATGATCGAGGAGGTGAGGCAGCCTTTCCCTTAGCTTGTTTTCCCCTGCCTCGTCAAAATATTCATACTTAGAAAATTATATCCTAATAGTATAAATGATTACCTTTAGAAAAGGGCTGAATTTTTCTGAGATGTGATATATGACGTTGTAATGAAAGTAATTAGAGCAAAGTAATTTAGAATCAGGTCTGGACTCCTGAAGAGCTTTGTGTCCCTTAAGTCACCTGTCTGCTTGTAGATTCCAAAGCTGTCCCCCAAGCAGCAGAGGCCTACTAGACTGTGAATTCCACAAAGGCCTGACCAGTGTCTTACTGGTCTTTGAATTTCCCCAGAGCCTGGCATATCACATGTACAGAATGAACTAATTCATTGATTTGAACATACTGAGACAGACACCAACCCAAGCACCCGGGGTGTGTGTTATTTTATAGACAGAGATGGAGATATGTAGTTTAATTCCTCCAACAGGCACTTAGCACTGATATAATGTCAGGCTCTGAGTAGGTATTGAGGCTATAAAGGCAAAGATATGTGACCTTTGACCTGAGAGGCAAGACTTACAGGTAACCGTCTCTCCATGTAAACAAGTTAAAAAAAAAAAAAAAACCTTAAAAGGTACAGAGTAGCACAAAGATGGGGTAAAGGAGTAAGATGATTAGGAATGATTTTATGCACAAATGCTGACATTGCTAGAGAAAAGGAAAAATGAACAGTATGAGCGGCCAGCATTATGAATTAGCATGTGGAGAGTTTCTGTGGTTATAATTACTGTTCTAACAATTCATCCCAAATTGCAACCAATTCCAAAGACATGAGCTTATTATTCATCAACATAAATCAAACAGTTGCTGGATTAGCACAGAGCAGTGTATCCATAAAGCAGATAAGGCATTACTCACTGTCAAGCCCCAGTCTATTTCATTCATTTTGCCACCAGCAGCTACTTACGCCCTCTAAGTCTTAGAAGTAGAAAATTCATCTACAATTTTAGAGGCTCTGGACTGAAGCAGAGAGAGGCTTCACCATCTTTCTTTTCTAAATACTACCAGACTGACTAAAATTCTACCAGAGTCTAGCATACAATGCAAAAAAAATAAATAAATTGATTTTCTGACCAAGTATCTGTCCAGCCCCTACTCTGTGGTCAAACCCCAGAGCCTGATAGGCAAATTCCTGGACAAATGGTTTTGCATCTCTCCATCCTGGCAATTTGGTTTTTGACATTTTATGTGAGTGTTTATTTTCAAATCACAGAAAGCATTGAGAGCCAAAGAATATGAGTGCTTCGTGATGAAAATTGGGAGGCTAGAGAATCTCTGTCGGGCTTTACAAGAAGAGAGAAATGAACTCTACAAAAAAATCAGAGAAGCAAAAATGCCCGAGAAGGATGACCAAGGCCAGCACAGTTCCGACGAAGAACCAGAGTCCACAGTTTCTGTGGGTGAAGAGGCTGACACAGAGAACGCCAACAGTATTCACAATAGTGTGAAAAACCTGGCCACAGCCTTCATGGTTATGCATCATTCACAGCCTACCCTTGATCAGTCCAAAGAACTCCGACCAGAATTCAGCAGTCCTCAAGGGGCCACTGAGATGGCCCTCAAGGAGCCAGAACAACCCTCTCTGGGCCCTTCATGGCATTCAGAGAGTTCTCCACCTCCCCCAGCTTCTCAGGCTGAGGCTGAAGGAGGCCAGAAGGCAGAACCTCCTCCCAGGGCCAGTAATCTCCCTGTGGGGTCTGGAGCAGAGCCCCAAGACCAGGGTCTCCCCACTGGAGTACTGGCTGATCAGCAGGCACTTCCAGAGGCACAAGCTGCCAGTCAGGCCCCACAGTCCTCAGTAGAGGCCTTCCCATGGGGGACGGAGGCAAATGGTCCTGCTCTATCACCCGCAGCAGATGAGCAAGTGCCAGCGTGGGTGCCTGCGGAGGAGCCCAGTAGGCAGCTTCCAGCAGCAGCAGCAGCAGCAGCAGCAGCAGCAGCAGCAGCAGCAGCAGCAGCAGAGGGCCCTCCAGAAGGGGACTCCGCTGGAGCCCAGCTGCCCAAGGTGGCCGACACCAACCTGGAGGGAGTAGACTAAGCCTCATGGTGCCTCCAGAGGCTGTTCTTCCTGACTTCACGTCTTCGTCACGAGAGACTGTCTTCTGAAAGAGGCATTAAGGGCTAGGGATGTCTAATGGAAGAGACTTAATTAGAATCAAAATATTTTTGAATATTATGCAGAGCACATTCAGCCTTCGCTATTTGTTCTCAATGTATAACTGATTTGGAGCTTTTCTACTTAACACTGGTTAATAGTATAATTTTCCCAAATGGCAACAAGGCATGCTAAAAGAAAATTTATATTAATCTGCTATTAAGATGGTACTTAATTCAATGTTAATCAACAGTAAGATTTAGTATTTAAAGACTTCCACTATAACATGTGATGTTCCATCTTTATTTCCATATATAGTTTAATAAGTTCCATAGTAAGTAATGGATGTCCAGGTTCCATTTATATATTATATACATAATATATACATAGGCATAGGTACATGTGTTTAAATGCATACATGTGTATACACATGTGGGTGTATACATGAATGTGCTCATGCACATATATACACATATGTATATCATATATGTGTATATTTACATACATTTCTTTCTTTTTAAAATTTCTCTCATGCAAAATATTTGGATGCTAATAAAAAATTATCTTTTACTTGCTCTTAGGACTACAATAGACTAATGCTCTAGGAATCAGAAGTAGCTTCAGAACACAAGTATTTAGGCCATGTAATGTTGGGCAAAAATAAGTAACCCAATGATAGGTCAATAAATTCAACCAATTGATCAAATGACAGAACCATGGTTGGGCTAGATTACAAGTCTGTGTAAAGTGCAAAGGTGTGAGGAAGAGCACAGTCAACCCTAAACTGAAAGGGGAGCAATGACAGGTGTAGACTGCTCTCTTCTTCCAGTGTCATCTTCTACTTGACTCAGCCCACTGCCTTGCCACCCGGCTTACTTGTGGCCTCCTGCACAGAAGGGGTTGGAAGTGGGAAAGGGAACTAGGGCACAGCAGGACTGAGGGTCCTCAGACCAAGAAGAAGCTGTCCTCATTCATCCCCTGCCTCTTGTGCTACCAAGGTCTTGAGACAGTATGCGCACCTGGCCCTGCCAACTCCTCAGCTCCCTCCTTGTCACCTACCGCTCTCTCCAGAGGGTTTCCCACCTCCTCTTCCTGTCACTATCTCAGTCTCTATTCTCAAAACATCTGCTCCTTCTTACCACCAGGAAGTTTCAATTTCCTGCTCTCGTTTCAATTATTGCTAAGTCAAAGCTATTATCGTTCCAAAACAGGGTCTCAATATGAGTGATGAGGCTTAGAAACCAACATATTTTCTATTTTGAGGAATTCTCTACTGCCACAAGTACAAAGCACAGGACAAATGGCTCCCTACTCAACGTGACTGGAAAAATAAGTGAGGATTCAGAACAAGGCAAAAGCCTGAAACACCTGGGGTTGTCCACCTGTGTACTACAGTACCCTTGCTCGGCAAGAACCTCCAATACTAATGACAGCATTAGTTACTCTACCTAGGGTAAAAGGAGACTGAACCGAAGAAAAGGGAAGGAAGAGAGGGAGGGAGGAGGGAAAGAAGTTCTAGAAGGAGGGAAAAGGAAGGAGGAAAGAAAAAAGGGATCTAACCCAGCCCTACCTTAAAAGTTGAACTCAAGTGTAAAAATGGATAAAAGCAAGATTCTCTACTACTCATGCAGGAAATCATTCTTCAGTGTCCCATGAGCCGTCTGCCAAGGCACACACAGTGCTCGTAGGCAGCAACCACGTGCTACAAGAACTGTAAACTGCACAAAATTTGTTTGAAGTAGACAGTGAGGATAATAACAAAACGCTATTTTGTGGGGGGAAAAGCTTATTGTTACTTGAGGAACCATGTATTTTTTAAAGACCTAAGATATTGTGACTACAGCGTATCCAGCCAAATTCAACATCACTTGAAGTCTTAGAGATTTAAACATTCATTTAATTCAGAGCCAAATATTCACCATAACAATTCAGGAGGGTCTCCTTTTCCACTATTTACTGGGGCTAAACTCCCAAGAATGGAGTAAGATTAGATCATCATAGTAAAGTCTCAGTCTGAATGTTTAGCAAAGAGAAACAGGCAAGAGAGGAGCCAAAATCTGGGAAATCAAATATCCTGATACTCAAAGGCTTTTTTTTCCATCCCAAAAGCTTTCATAGCAACACATTACTAACTATATATCTTGGGCAGAGTTTTAGATATAATAACTTGCCTGAAATTGGCAAAACTTAATACAGGCTTTGGGAGAAGTATTTTAATATTTAAAGAATGTTTTATTAGAGTCCTTTGTGTTAGAATTTGACCTTACTAATTATAACAGTAACTCATAAGACCTGAAAGAATAAGGTCTTTATCAAGTTCATGTAACTATTTCTACAGATGCCCAGTCTGCTTTCCAGAAACATTAGAGTTGTTTGGTGTTTTTCAAATGAAACAACTATGATTTATGTGTCTATTAAAATGGTACTTTGTTTCCCAAATGTTCTGGCAGTGATTTTATTTTTTAATTTTAATGTCTATTTATGTTAATTCTGTTCCTTCTGTGTTTCAACAATACCTAACAAAGATTATGGTTTTATTCTACCATTGGTTGATACTTTGGTCTCTGAGTGGAGTGTAACGGTGTGAACTTTGAAAACCTTGGGTATGTGTGTGTGTGAAGGAGAAGGGAAGGGAGAGACAGAACATGATGCCGGGGCTAAGAAGAGGGAAATCCCGGCTGGAGGACAGATACAATGAGGCTGCAGTTTCTCTCCCATGAGACTATGTGTCCACATGTGTCCTTCTAAAAGGCTCTGCCCTGGGTCTGTCCTTCAGAAACACTCTGAGGAGGAAGGGAGGGAGTGTAGAAGGTATCAGCTCATTTTGCCTTTATCTATTTCTTCTAACTGTTCCAAGAATTTTCTCTAGTAAGACCCAAAAAGGCCCAGCTCTTCTACCTTTCGCTTTATCTCTCACGCCAGACCATACTGATCTCGGAAGGGCTTCTTGAACGTGGCATTTCCTAGCATAGTTGCAGAAGAGGATTGCTTAGTTAGAATGGAAAAAAAGATTCACACCTGTCCTTAAGGCAGTTTTTCCTCCCTTTTTTTTTTTTGCGGGGGGTGGGGGGGCTCATATAGTCACACATTTTTAAATAGCTCTCTTTCTTTTTTGAGATAATAAAAGTATTATGCCTTCATTATAAAACTGATGTTGCTTTTCAATAATTTCTCATTACAAACAAGAGAAATCATTTTAGGAAAATTTCCTCAGCCTCTCCAACTCTAACTAGTAGTGAAATCCAATATTTAGGAAAAATAAAAGTAATTTAAAATGTAAAGAATTCACTAAAAGAAGATATGCAATAAAAATGATGACTTTGGTCTCTAAAATTTGTTTCCATCATAAACTGGCAAGTAGGATTTAGGAAGCGAATTAGGTATATGGGCTAAATTTATACATAATTTAAATAATTTCCTTTTCTATACTTTAGAATCTGAAAGTTAGTTATTAAATGGACCATGAGAACACTCCATTGGGATAGAAGCATTCCTAAATGATAGTAATAAAGATTTTTCCCACCCTGGTAAATTGTATCCTCAACACCTGAAGCTGAGTCTCACCGGTGGTGTGTCCTGACAGAAGTTAGTTCCACAAGCGCTAGCTGCAGCTGTACGTGTGTGTGAACGTACACACATGCATGTACACAAACACACACATATGAAATCCGACCTAGACTTAATTCTGCTCCTGTAGGCGCATCCTGACTCCCGTATTTTCAAAGGATACTAAGTATAATCTTTCTTGACAAGAACAAACTTTAAAAAGAAATAATTTCCTGTGTGAATAAGGATATTTGAGAGAAACATTTAACTAGCAAAATAAACCTACAAATTCATTGGTCCATTGCACACAACAGCTCACAGCAGCTGTTTAACTCTGCCGGGAGGTGAGAAATGAAGCACGCCCATTCAACAGCGTGCTCGAGCTGGCTGGACCCAGGGCAAGGCCTTCTGCTTGCTGGGTTTTAGAGCCTCAGCTTTCCATTACCACCAGTGTCCACCCCTTTTTAACTTTGAATTGATTTAAAAGTGACATATTATAATGTGAAATTACCACATGTCATAATTAAAACGTACCTAGGTGTAAACTCATCATTTCAGAACTGACAGTTGATTTTATGACATTTTATGTCAAAAAACAGAAACCCAGCATGGAAGTCAAGCAAGAAGACATTATGTTCAGAGAGAGAAAGATGAGAGAGAAAAAAAGGACTTTCATTCCGATAGCTCTTCTACAAAGGAAAAAAATGAAAAATAGAACTTTAAGATGAGTAAGAGCAATGAAAGGAGGAGTCACATAAACTGGTGGATGCTATCATGAAAGCAGGGTGGCGATGAAAGGCAAGCACGGTGACGGTAACATACCCTCCACAGCAGGACTGCAGCCTGGAGAATTTCTATAAGTGTGTTTCTCAGCATCGGTGCATTACTGTATTTCTGCTTGTTTTCTATTAAAGTAATAAATGCATTTTATTCAGCATCAAAGTAATAAGACTATATTATAAAACATTTAGAAAATAGAGAAAAGAGAAAAAGTACCCATAATTCCATCACTCTAATGTAACCACTGACAGCATTCACTATATCCTGGTTTATTTTAAATTATCTAACCATCTTTTTTATTTACCATGATGTTAACTGGTCTTTTGGGGACGGCACAGTGGTTCAAGTGAGAGTAATAGCTATTAATAGCTGCCAGATTTCAGTGCTTCAAGTTTCATACACTTTACCATTTAATATGAAAGCATATATTATCTTTAGAATGAGCGTGGCTATGCAAATACGAATGCACAGCATTCTTACATGTTGTTTGAAAGAGTTATGCCATGCGCTGCACTTACATGTCCCACCACACATATGTAAGTTTCCAAGTAAACTGACTGACATGGCTAGAGTGAGATACCTAACCCCAATGCTGCTCAAAAAAATAAAAAATAAAAAACCTACTCTAGAGAAATACTCATGCAATAACTAACAAAAAAAAGAGGAAAAGTTGAACTCCAGTTTATAAAGTGATAAAAAAACATATGACACTATATGTTTAATATCATAAATCATAGCAGCGGCTAAATGAAGGTCAATGTTCTAAAACAAATCCAAAGTCTTCAAAATCAGTGAGACAGTTAGCGGTTTTATTGTTCAGATGAAATGGTGGTCAGCAGCATTAGCTATATATATCATGCCTGCGAGGTAAGGCAAGGCTAAAAACCACCATGAACCTGAGATTGCTCTAAAACCCACCAGGCAGACGCACCCAGCCACAGAGAGTAGTCAGAGATCCCACATACTGCACAAGAAAATGTCAAAGTCAGAGTTCAAATTTACAGAAATAGTACAACAGAGATGTCTTCCATCATGCCCCATCGTGAGGGTAACCATATGTCCTACCTAAACCAGTATAATCATTCCTCACAGACTACTTTAATGCTCTGGGTAAAGAAATTCAAGTTCAATTCACTTGTTTTCTTAACATTCTTATCAAGGAATTATTCCCTGGAATGAAACCAGCTAAGTGTAATCAGGGTAAAAGTGTGGGACAGCACTAGTCTAGGAATCAGGCTATTGCAGCCCTAGCTCCTGTCCTGCTACCAAGTGGCGAGGTAAGTTGGGAGAAATGAACATCTGTGGGCCTCAGCTCACTCACCTGCAAGAGCCTTGGACTAGACGTCTGAGGGTTTAGGAGTCTCTGACTACTTGAGATTTGAAATCCTTAAGAGACCTATGAAGTTATATAGGGCTTTCTACTCTCCAGGGAGGGTTTTATTCTAAGACATCTACACATCACCTTGGGCACTTCTACTAAAAGTCAGGCAAGGAAAAGGAGACAAGAAACTATTTAATATTTTTAATTTAATTTTAAAAATTAGATGAATGAACCATTAAGGGGGTAATAACAAATTCTTGGATTTATTCAACAAATACCAAAGTGCTTCTATGTGTGAGCCTCTGTGCTAGCCCGCGGATGGCAGTGGTTACAAAGTTAAACAAAGGATGTCAGGACCAGCCATACCTTGGGCTCCATCTGCTCAGAAACAGAGCACCTAGTCATGTGACTGGGGCCTGAGGGTCCCTTGTACTGCATGCACCAGGGACTCATCACCAAGGACAAGAGCTGCAAGAGATGTTGGGAGGTGCCGCCTAACCACAATGTTCAGCAAACCAAAAAGCAGAAAGGAAACCTCTACGAGCACTCTTATTACAAATGATACTCAGATTTCTAAGTGAAAAAGTTTGGGTTCCTGGTAGAGAAGGAGGGTTTTATGGAACATGTATGTGGTTATGGCTGTAATTTGTCTGTGGCTGTAATGTGTGTAAGAGAATACCTGTATGTGAGAGTGTGTGTGAATAATTGTGTGTAATATGTGCCAGTAGAAGTATGTAGTTTTATGAGAGTGTGTTGTATATATGTAGTTCTATGTAAATGTTTATAATTGTGTGTGACTGTATTTATGCATAACAAATTTATGTAAGCCTATGTAAATGTATGTAGTTGTGTGCAAGTTTATGGCCTGTGTGTGATGGGGCCAGGAACTGAAAAACCAGAACAGTGCAGACATGGTTTTAGTCCTGTGACTAGCTTGCTTTTTATAGGATTGTGTCTTGTCGCAGACTTTTGTTTGCACAACAAACCCTCTCTTGAGTATGGTGCTATGGGGCTCATTATTTTTTGGTTGACCATCTGCCTTCTGAACACACAGGCAGGTGGATAAGGCCGCAAGTGTAGTGGCAGCTATTCACAAAATAATTGCACCTGCCACTTGCCCAGAGTGACAGCCACCACTGACACACAGCTCCCATCCCCAGACAAGGCGATGGGTATGTCTTGATAAACTCTCGATGCTATTCATCATATAGACCAGCCGTGGCTTCAGTGGGAATACTAGAAGTGGTAGCAAACAGAATAACTGGATTCTGGTTTTTCTAAATGAGAGAAGAGCTTCTCCCATGGCCACTGTTTCTAACAAAGTTGGCATCCCTGGAGGCAGAGTTATAGTTGGCTTTATCTCTGCTGAAAACCAAACCTCTGAATATTAAGCATGTTTCCATGAACTAAAAGCCGAAGAGAAAGCACCCAATCCATTTACACTTTAATCAGTGAGTCAGAAGATAGCGAACCAGAGTTGACTGCAGATGCTACCAGCCAATCAGTCCAGCCAATGACTCATTCTTTGTGCACAGAGAGTTTTTGCTATGATACAATTCATCTCCCCAAAATATCTACTATTGACTAGCTGTGCTGTCATAGTCAGACCATCTGGCGGCTCCCTTGCCTGTTATTAGGAAACTGATCCAGAAGTCCTCTGATTCAGTCTGGGAGTAATTTAAGGCAATACCCAAAGGAAGGAGAGTGAGAGCTTTTTATAACAAATTAATTGCCTGCCATAGAAGTAAACTGATGATCTTCAAAAGCTAGAGGGAAGAAAACAACTAAACATAAATAAAATTTAAAAGAACAGAAGAGAGAAGATAATCACAATAAGTACAATAAAGCGTGAATGTCCAAAATACAAACAGAAATCATACAAAGCAATAAGAAAAGACAAACATTTCAAAAGAAAGTGGGGAGAGGCTGGGGGAGCAACCCCCACCCCTGGTGCAGATGAAGAGGGGTGTCAACTTCATCATTTTAAGATTCTAGAAACTCATCATATTTCCCCTCAGCTCTCAAATTAAATGATTCACTATGACTTTATGTCCTTCAAGTTTACGTTTCTCTTCAGAATCAACTATGAGGGATCTGTTTTGCTGTTTCAGCTAATACTTTGACCGTTATTGTTATCTAATATAATGAAAATATTAAAGGTCAGCCATGCTTAAAACCAGACAAATAAGTTTTGTCCCAGGTGCCAAGAGTCTGATGGGCCAGCAGGAGAATGGGCCAGGACAAACCAATGGCCCCACTCTAGAAACAGCAGTGGCGGCAGCATGCTTCTCTGGCCCATATGAGATGGTCCACGTGTGACTTCATCTCTCTGAGGAGTTACTTTCTATCCTCGTACATTTTAAAGACACACAGCTATTGCCTCTCTCTTGAGGGTGGATGAAAATTTGCTGACATGGCAGATATTCATCCCATAAACTAAAAGACTATCAAAAACCAAATCCCAATGGTTCAAAATTTCCCATTCATTGGGATGAGTTTGAATTAGATGCAGAGAAGAGGCACACTGTTGGTTGTCTTGGTCCACTTGAGCTGATATAACAAATATCACAGACGAGATGGCTTGTAAACAACAGAAGTTTACGTCTCATGGTTCTGAAGGCCAGGAAGTCCAAGATCAAGGTGCCTACAATTTCAATGTTTGATGAGAACCTGTTTTCTGGTTCATGTATGGCAATCTTCCCACTTGTACCCTCACAAGGGGGCAGGAAAGCTCCAGGGACAGGGAGCCTCTTTTATAAGGGTACTAATCCCATTCGTGAGAGCTCTACCCTTAGAACCTCATCACCTACCTCAGGCCCCATGTCCTATACCATCCATCACACTGGAGGTTAGGATTCCGACATATGAATTTTGGGAAGACACAAACATTCAAGCCATAACACTGGTCTAGACCCAGCTGTCAGGAGATACAGGGAAATTGTGGTGACCATATTTTCTGAACCCCAAGTAGAGGCTCTGACAAGGACGGGTGCTCTTATATCAGCAATAAGACAGAATGTTAGAAATCAAGACTGACCAGGAATATTCAACATTTAGGTATAAAAAATACAATTCTGTCACCAGTGCAGAAATTTCAGGTTTTCACTAACTTGGTTCCAAGATGGGACTTGAAAGAGTCAGCCTTTTTGATAAGCTTGTCCCAAAACAGTTACAGAAGAGAAGGGCCTGTGTGCGGTCTGGTCTCAGCCTCCAAGCTCCTCCCAGACTTGTCTGCAGAGAACCAGATAACTGACTCCCAACCTGCTTATTTTAGTCGGGTGGCCTCACTTCTTCACGTCTCCATTCTCACAGTCCGATTCCAAAGGCCCTTACACTGAAACTGCCTACAGTAGGGACAGACAGCAGCAGCTGCCACCAAGCTGATAATGGGTTTGTGCTGCTGCTTGCCTGCCCCCAAAAAGCTGTCGGGAGTTGATGGTTTGCTTTCCTGTCCGCCCAAACCCACAGCCTTTGCGCTGCCGCCAGCTCCAGCACAAAGAGAACAGGAGTGCCACCTACTGAAGCATTAGAGTTGTAGCCAGCATCTCGGCCAGCCCAGGCCTGCTTGTCACCCAGCAACAGCACTGAAAAATCACCTGCATACGGTGATTAAGTAGGCTTCATCTTCTGCCAAAAATAGTGATTGTTTACCACGGTTAGGCTGAAGGAGTCTCAGGGAAGTTAACTCTGCTCTGAACACACAAAACCAAATTGCCGTTGTGATCCAGGCTGTATTCCACTTAAGGGAGAAGTGTGCAAGCAGCAAATGCGGAGTTTAACACAGAGCACAGTTATTAAATACAATATTTATCCTGTGGCAGACACTTTGTAGGCTAGAGATAGAAGTATGAATGATCAACACTAGAGAAATAATAGAAAAATGATAAATCTGTATCTGTGTTCCACAATTGACAAAATATATTCGAGAAACCCGGCCAAATTTATTGCACAGGAAGCATGTCTTAGAATTTGGGGATCTGGATTTTCCACTTCCCCCTGGTTCTGTCACCACTGTCCCTAAGCTCAGATTAAGAAGTCATGACGAGTTTGTTAATTTTTTTGAGTCACCAATTAACAAATAATATATTTGGAATTTTGTGCTCAATATAGCTGCTTTGCAGATGCCCCAAGCATCCTCTTGGCCTGCCTCTCAGAAAATGTTGCCATGACAACTCTCAAAGTGCTAAATCCTTTCCTTAGATGCACAAACTCCTCTATATGTGCTAATAGCACATTCCTGACCATGATCAATAAAATACCTTTCAAAATATTTTCAGTGTCGAATGACATCAGAACATCTTACAATACATAGGTATGTACTTACATGAGTTAGTAAGTAAACACCCTATCAAGCCAAGGACCCAACACACAGTGATTTGGTCATACATTTGCAGCTGGGCAGCAGAACCCGAACACCCCAAGGGGGCCCTTCCCTACTGAGAGACCCCGGTGCTTCAGCCACTGTGCATGGCCACTGTCCAAACATGTGCTAATGAGCTGTACAGCTGTGCCTCCTCCCCTCAGAGGAGACCAGGAATATACAAGTGAGAGGGAATGAGCAAAGAAGTGTTGTGTTGGGTGCAAAATTTATAGATTGAAGGCGGAATGTAATATTCACAAACGAAACTAAAATGTATTCACCTAATATTATGAGAATTATATTTGAGGCTCTGCTAAAGTCTCTGGTATTTTACTATCATTTTACTCTTGAATACAGTCCAGGTGGGCAATAACTTAAGGATTATGTATTAAGTATTTATGTTAGTTCATATTTTCACAGATAAGCAATCATCTGTCATCATATTTCCCATCTATCCTTGTCCTCTTCTTTTTTCAAGAAGTAGTTGTGTGTGTGTGTGTGTGTTTATTTTATCTTTCCTGTTGTTCATGTACAGTTGTCTCCATTTTCCCACCACCACTTCCCCACCCCAGCATCCTCCACCACCCACCCTCAATCCCTCCCCCCTTGGCTTTGTCCATGGTTCCTTTACACATGTTCCTTGATGACCCTTTCCCTTCTTTCCCCCATTATCCCCTCTCCCTCCTCCCCTCTGGTTACTGTCAGTTTGTACATCATTTCAATGTCTCCAGTTATACTTTGCTTGCTTGTTTGTTTTGTTGATTAGGATCCACTTATAGGTGAGATCATATGGTATTTGTCTTTCACTGCGTGGCTTACTTCACTTAGCATAATGCTTTCCAGTTCCATCCATGCTGCTGCGAAGGGTAGGAGCTCCTTCCTTCTTTCTGCTCAGTGGTATTCCGTTGTATAAATGTACCAGTTTTTTATCCACTCATTAATTGATGGGTACTTAGGCTGTTCCCAGCACTTGGCTATTGTAAATTGTGCTGCTGTGAATATTGGGGTGCATAGGTTCTTTTGAATTGGGGTTTCAGGATTCTTAGGGTATAATCCCAGTAGTGAAATTGCTGGTCAAAAGGCAGTTCCATTTCTAGTTTTTTGAGGAAATTCCATACTCTTCCACAGTGGCTCTTTTCCACAGTCTGCATTCCCACCAACAGTGCACTGGGGTTCCTTTTTCACAGCCTCTCCAGCACTTATTTTTTATTGATTTGTTTATGATGTCCATTCTGATCAGCATGAAGTGGTGTCTCATTGTGGTTTTAATTTGCATCTCTCTGATGGTTAGTGATGCTGAGCATCCTTTCTTATGTCTCAGGGCCCTCTGTATGTCCTCCTTGGGGAAGTGTCTATCTAGGTCCTTTGCCCATTTTTAAATTGGTTTGTTTGTCTTCCTCGAGTGGAGTCATGTTACCTCATTATATATTTCAGAGATCAAACCCTCATCTGAGATATCATTGGCAAATATGTTTTCCCACATGGTTGGTTCCCTTTTCATCTTGCTAATGTTTTCTTTAGCTATGCAGAAGTTTTTTATCTTGATGAAATCCCATTTGTTTATTCTTTCCTTTATGTCTCTTATTCTAGGGGACATATTGGTGAAAATATTGCTGTGTGGAATATCAGATTTTCCTGCCTATATTCTCCTCTAGGATTTTTATGGTATCATGACTTATATTTAAGTCTTTTACCCATCTTGAGCTTGTTTTTGTGTATGGTGTAAATTGATGGTCAAGTTTTATTTTTTGTATGTAGCTGTGCGGATCTCCCTACACCATTTGTTGAAGGGACTATTTTTACTCCATTTTATGCTTCTGCCCCCTTTGTCAAATATTAATTGACCATAGAGACTTGGGTTTATTTCTGGGCTCTCTATTCTGTTCCATTGATCTGTGTGTCTGTTCTTATGCCAGTACCAGACTGTTTTGATTACCGTGGCCTTGTAATGTAGTTTGATGTCAGGTATGGTGATCCCTCCTACTTTGTTCTTCTTTCTCAGAATTGCTGCAGCTATTTGGGGTCATTTAAAGTTCCACATAAATTTTCAAATTATTTGTTCTATATCAGTGAAATATATCATTGTATTTTAATAGGGATTGCACTGAATCTATAAATTATTTTGGATAGTATGGACATTTTAGTGATGTTAATTCTTCCAATCCATGGACACAGTATATGCCTCCATTTATCTATATCTTCCTTAATTTCTTTCTTCAGAGATGTGTAGTTTTCTGAGTACAGGTCTTTTACCTCCTTGGTTAGGTTTATTCCTAGGTACTTTATTTTTCTTTTTGCTATAGCAAATGGGATTTTTTTTCCTGATTTCTCTTTCTGATATTTCATTATTGGTGTACAAAAATGCCTTGGATTTCGGAATATTGACTTTGTATCCTGCAGTTTTGTCAAATTCACTTAGTAAGTCAGGTAGTTTTTGGTGGAGTCGGTAGGGTTTTCTATGTACACTATCATGTCATCAGCAAACAATGACAGTTTTACTTCTTCCTTTCCAATTTGGATGCCTTTTATTTCTTTTCCTTTTCCTTTTTTTTTTTTTGTCTGATCACTGTTTCTAGGACTTCCAATACTATGTTGAATAGAAGTGGTAAAAGCAGACATCCTTGTCTTGTTCCTGATCTTAGTGGGAAAGCTTTTACTTTTTGCCCATTGAGTACAATGTTGGCTTAGGTCTCTCATATATGGCCTTCATTATATTGAGGTATGCTCCCACTATTCCCACTTTGCTGAGTGTTTTCATCATAAATGGGTGCTGTACCTTATCAAATGCTTTTTCTGCATCTATTGATATGATTGTATAATTTTTATCTTTCCTTTTGTTTATGTGATGTATTATTGATTTGCAAATATTGTACCATCCTTGCATCCCTGGGATAATTCCCACTTGATCATGGTGTATGATCCTTTTAATGTATTGCTGGATGTGGTTTGCCAATATTTTGTTGAGGATTTTAGCATCTATGTTCATCAGCAAAATTGCCTGTAGTCTTCTTCTTTTGTTGTGTCTTTATCTGGTTTGGGGATTAGGATGATCCTGGCCTCATAAAAAGAGTTTGGTAGTCTTCCTTCTTCTTGGATTTTTTGGAATAGTCTGAGAAGAATAGGGGTTAGCTCTTCCATAAATGTTTTGTAAAATTCTCCTATGAAACCATCTGGTCCAGGGCTTTTATGTGATGGGAGTTTTTTGATTCAACTTTACCAGTTTTTATCTGTTTGTTCAGGCTTTCTACTTCTTCTTGGTTCAGTTCTGGAAGATCATATTTTTCTAGAAATTTGTCCATTTCATCCAGGTTTTCAAATTTCTTGGCATATAGTTGTTGTAGTAATTTCTCAGAATACTTTGTATTTTTGTGGTGTCAGTTGCAATTTCTCCTCTTTCATTTCTGATTTTATTTATTTGGGTCCTTTCCCTTTTTTTCTTAATAAGTCTGCTTAAAGGCTTGTCAATTTTGTTTATCTTTTCAAAGAACCAGCTCCTGGATTTATTGATCCTTTCAATTATTCTTTTATTCTCTATGTCATTTTATCCTGCTCTGATCTTCATTATTTCCTTCCTTCTACTCGCTCTGGGCTTTGTTTGTTCTTGTTCCTCCAGTTCTTGTAGATGTAGAGTTAGGTTGTTTATTTGAAATGTTTCTATCTTTTTTAGGTATGCCTGTATCACTATGAACTTCCCTCTCAACACTGATTTCTCTGTGTCACATAGGTTTTGGACTGTTATGTTTTCATTTGCATTTGTTTCCAGAAACTTTTTGATTTCTTCTTTGATCTCACTGTTAACACATTCATTGTTTAATAGCACGCTATTCAATCTCCATGAGTTTGAAGGCTTTTTAATTCTTTCCTTGAGGGCGGTTTGTAGTTTTAAGCCCCTGTAGTCCAAGAAAAGCCTCGATATGATTTCAATGTTCTTGAATTTGTCGAGGCTTGTTTTGTGTCCTATCATGTGCTCTATCTTTCAAATGTTCCATGTATGTTTGAAAAGAATGTGCATTTTGCTTCTTTGGGATGAAAATTTACATACATATGTATGTAAATGTGTGTGTGTGTGTGTGTGTATCAGTTAAGTCCAAATGATCTAATGTGTTGCTCAGTTCCACAATATCCTTGTTGATATTTTGTTTGGAAGATCTATCCATTGTTGACAGTGGGGTGTTGAAATCCCCTACTATAATTGTGTTGTTATCTATATCTTTCTTGAAGTCCTCCGAGATATTCCCTATATATTTGGGTGCTCCTATGTTGGGTGCACATGTTTACAATATTTATGTCTTCTTGATGGATTCTCCCTTTGAGTATTATGAAGTGTCCTTCTGTGTCTCTTTTTATGGCCTTTGTTTTGAAATCTATTTTGTCTGATATAAGTATTGCTACCCCGGCTTTTTTCTTGTCCATTTGTTTGAAATATTTTTTTCCAGCCCTTCACTTTCAGTCTGTGTACGCCTTTTGTTCTGAGGTGTGTATCTTGTAGGCAACATATATGTGGGTCATGTTTTCTTTCAGGTCTTTTGATTGGAGCATTAAATTCATTTACATTTAAGGTTTTTATTGATAGGTATTTATTCATTGCCATTTTATTCCCTTTGGACCTGTGTTCCTTTCTCTCTCGCTCTTTTTCTTCACCTTCTTAAAGCAGTCCCTTTAGCATATCTTGCAGTGCTGGGATGGTTGAGGTGTATTCCTTCAGCCTTCTTTTGTCTGGGAAACTCCTTATTTCACCTTTCATTTTAACTGAGAGCCTTGCTGGGTAGAGTAGTCTCAGTTTCAGGCCTTTGCTTTTCATTACTTGGAATATTTCTTGCCATTCCCTTCTGGCTTGTAGCATTTCTGTTGAGAAGTCAGCTGCTAGCTTTATGGGGCTCCCTTGTATGTTACTTCCTGTTTCTCCCTTGCTGTCTTTGATTCTCTTTTTGTTTTTGAATTTTGCCATTTTAATTATGATGTGTCTACAAAAAGTAGTTCTGAAAATATATTTCCATTCAACCATTCAGTTACTGACTGGTAGAGTTTTCTGTCATGCCTTGTTCTGTAAGTCTAATAATTCAGCTCAAAGTGGGCACTTCAAGCAGCTGTCAGGGGCTACAAGTGCACACTTAGCAATTAGGTGAGCTGCTGAGACAACAGGCACACACCACACTGGACACCTCTCTGAACTTTCCACAAAACACCAGGGCCCCTGCAGCTATCATTCTTACCAGAACAGCTGGCCCGGTCTGAGGACAGTCCTCACAGCTTATCCAGCCACTGCTAGGGACTGCACAGGACACAAAGGCTGAGTCTCAGCTTTCATTCACCCCTCCATTCCTCTCCCTCCTGCTCCATCCTTCACAGTCAACAAGAAACTGCCACGGGACCAAGGCAAAAATGCTCAAGGCTTGGTAAAAATAAACATGAAATGAAACAAGATAAATTAAAATAAACATAGATGCTTATATAGAAAGAAACCTTAAAACTTCAATCCAACCTCTTACTCAGAGTTTTAGTGCACTCTACCCTTCATGCCAAAAAGTCATCAATACATTACACACTTCTGGTGATGGTATACTAACTCCTGAACAGCTCACTGGATGTTCAGATGATTCTCTCATATATCAGCCAGAATATGACATAATAATAAGAGCTAACATTTGTTAGATATTCTATTTTGTATATAAAATATTGTTTATTCTCCTCAATAATCCTGTGAGGAAAATATTGAGTTGGCCAAAAGTTTTATTTTTTTTTCCCATAAGAAGGCTGTAGTAGTGCTCAGTTGTCTTTAACTTCACTTTAAACAATTTAGTTAGAAATTTTTGTGACAGCTGTCATATCAGCGTGTATTTAAAAAAACATCAGAATAGGTGAATTTTTGTGGAGCCATTTTAATACTGAAGATGGAAGAAAATAAGCAACACTATTGGCACATTATGCTTTATTATTTCAAGAAAGGTAAAAAAGCAACTGAAACACACACACACAAAGATTTCTACAGTGTATGTAGAAGGTGCTAGGACTGATTGAACATGTCAAAAGTGCTTTGCGAAGTTTTGTGCTGGAGATTGATTTCTCACTGGACAATGCTCTATGGTCAGGTAGAACAGTTGAAGTTGATAGCGATCAAGATATTATTTGAGGACAATCAATATTATACCACACAATATTATACCACACAGGAGATAGCCAACATGCTCAAAATATCCAAATCAAGCACTGAAAATCATTTGCTACAGCTTGATTATGTTAGTCACTTTGAGGTTTGGATTCCATATAAGTTATGCCAATAAAAAACCTTCTTGACTTTATTTTCACATGCAATTCTCTACTTAAATGTAACAAAAAACATTGTCTTTAAAAGAAATTGTGGCGGGTGATGAAAAATGAATACTTTACAATAATGTGGAACAGAAGAAATTGTGGGGCAAGTGAAATGGACTACCACCAACCACATGAAAGGCCAATCTTCATCCAAAGAAGGCAGTGTGTATATGGTGGGATTGGAAAGGAGCCTCTGTTATAGCTAAAAGCAGCACTTGAGGAAAATCATCCAGAATCAGTCAACACAAAACACATACTCTTCCATCAGGATAATGCAAGACTACAGGTTTCTTTGGTGACAAGACATAAGCAGTTACAGCTTGCCTGGGAAGGTCTGATTCATCCGCCATATTCATCAGACATTGCACCTTCGGATTTCCATTTATTTCAGTATTTACAAAATTCTCTTAAAGGAAAAAATTCAATTCCCTGGAAGACTGCAAAAGGCACCTGGAATAGTTCTTTGTTCAAAGAGATAAAAGTTTTCAGAAGAAGGAACTATGAAGTTGCTGGAAATATGGCAGATGGTAGTGGAACAAAACGGGGCATACATCGTTGTTCAATAAAGATATTAGTGAAAATGAAAAATGTGTCTTTTATTTTTACTTTAAAAATGAACAAACATTTTGGCCAACCCAATACTAATATATCCTGTTCTACAAATGGGGTAACTGAGGCTTAGATAATTTAGTCACCTGTCCAGGATCATCTGATAAAAAAAGAGGCAGAGCACAATTTGAACACAAGCTGTCTGACTTCAGAACCTCTCTAAATTACTTGGTTTGCTTCTAAACTCCTGTTTCCTCTAATGTCCACAGATCCGTCCTTGGTCTACCCCTTGGGCCATGAGGGCATCTAATTCCTCTTCCACAGGACAGCCTTGGTACTCAGCACAGAGGAGGTGCTGTCTCTCCCCCTAGCTAATCACCAGGCCCTTCAAGATGCATCATGTGACACGGTTTTTATTTCTCTCACTTTCCAGGCCCTCTAATCTGACATGCTCCACTTGGTCTATGACCCTCTAAAATGGGTCACTCAAATTCTATACAAGCATATGCCTGACCAGCGCCATGTAGAAGGATATGACCGCCACCCGCATTCTAGACCAGAACTGTCCAATACAACTTTCTGTGACAATGAAAATGTTCCACACTTGTGCTGTCCTACTCAGCAGCCACAAGTCACTTTTGGCTACTGAGTGCTTGAAACGTGACTATGAAACTGAGGAACTAAACTTTTATTTTATTTGCCTAATTTTATTTTACATAGTCACATATGTTAAGTGGCTACACAGTGTAGAGTGTCCTTTTAAGAGTCTGCATTTCTACATCACATCCTGATCCATGTTGAATGAAATGTTCTTAATAACTATGTCATCCCCGTCCCATAACATGAAGTTGGCTTTGGGGACCTCTGAGCATATTTTACATTTATCTTTGACAAATGCCACCTCATGATCATTCCAGTCCATTAAGATCATTCCCTATCTGATTTTGTCATTCAAAGTCTACAGGACCTCTTATGCTTTTTCAGCATAAGATATGTAGATATCATTTATTAATGTTAAGCGGCAGAATGTAGATAACATTTATTAATGTTAAGCGGCAGGCGCTGTGCTATGCACTGCGGTACTCTACATGATGTGCACACATCTCCTCGTTAAACTCAGGATGTTCCAACTCGGACGAGGCTGCCTTCCACACTGAGGAAACATACATGTATGTAAATACATGCTTACACACATGCACACACCCAGGACACTAGAAACTTTCTTCCACTTACACGTCAGTTATTAATCTACACTTTGCACACCATCATTCACTCACCATGTCCCTGCATTCAACACAATGTTATCACATTCACAAGAATTTACTGAGTCCTTGTCAAATCTCTTGTTGAAGCACATTTACAATGCTGGCAAGCACTGCCCTGAAACACGTAACAACCTTTTTGAGAGAGCATAGGATGTTAGACCTGAAAATGGAGACTACTGCATGACCAGGAAGCCAAGTTAAGGCCAGGTGGCCAGAAGGAATGGCAGATAAGCTGACCTCGGGAATGTTACCACCCCTCCACTCCCTACTCAAAAACCCAGAGGTAGCTGATGTTCTCTCCCTTCTAACTGCTGATGTTGAAAATACTGACCCATATTCCCAGCTGATCAATGTTTTACCACTGTATGGCCTTTCTAGGGTGACCTAATGAGCAGTCTGCCATCTTGCCCCTACACAGCAGCCGGGAACGTAGTTACCAAGCAACATAGCTGGAAAAGGAAGTCACCCAACTCTGAAATAGAAAATTCCACAAGCCTGCCTTTTTCAAAAAGTCTGTCTGCTTTGTCCCCGGCTTATAAAAGCAGCCAAGCAGAGCCAGCCCCCCAAGCCAGTTCAGAGGACCTTCCTTTCCTCTGTGCTGCCTCCCTCATACTCAAACATAAACTTAATAAAATCTGTCTAGAAATTTCTCTGGGTGTTCTTCTCAATCCCTATCTTGGGGAACCCAAAAATCCCAGTAACATTTTCAGAAACATAATGAGAGCAATGTACCCTGAGTTGTTCTTGAATCATCCTGACTCTTGGAAATATTCAATACTTATTCCTTGCTTAGTAATTCACTTGGTCAAGGGCACATTCCCATGGCCATCAAGGAAAATGTTAAAGCTAAGACATTAATGAAAATTTTATTTCAGCAAGCTGTCTAGTTTGTCAAACGGTACAGAGATGCATTTAATATTTAGGAAAAAGAACAGTTTGGAATAAAAAGCAAGACTTTGAATGAGAATATTTTTAAAAGATACACATATCTAACTGGATTTTTTGTCTGTTGCCCTAACATCGACTAAAGTCTCAAGATGGAACGTAAGTGACAAAGCATCCACACAGTCTAAAGAGTGAAGCTGGACTGTCTTTGCAGAACTTGCTTAGGAGGCGGCCTCAAACCATCATCAGCAATCTATCAACTATAAGGTAGCCGATATTTGAGAAAATTAAAATAATAGAAGATATATTGGTGGGCAAGGATATCTTTGTAGAGAGCTGTTAGACCACTACACAGTTCCTCTCTTCTCTACCAGAGAGTGTAACAGAAAACTTAAGAAATGGGTAGAGAATGACTGCAGAGCATCCAGAGAGGTAGAAAGAAAATCAGGAGATTGCATTGTCATGGAAACCAAAGAAAAGAAGTGTTTCAAGAAAAAAGGAGTGGGCAGCTTTCTTCAGTGTGACTGAGAAGTTAAGATAAGGAATAAAAGCATTTATTGTATTTAGCAATAATGGGACATTGGCTTCTCTGATTAGAGCAATTTCCTTGGAGTGGTAAGGGTAGAAATGAGATCGCACTAGGTAAACTATGAACCAGAAAATCCAGAAAATTGTTTGAATTAGGCTGTGAAAGCAGGAGAGGGAGAGAAAGACTGGTAACTGAAGGTAAATGTAAACTCCAGGGAAGAACGTTGAAGATTGTAAATTAACAGATAAAGTGATCAAGGAAAATCAACCTGCAGCCTTATATGTGCTACATGGAGACCGTATCCTGGAGTGCAGTGAAACTCTGCGTCTTGAAGAACTATATGTATATATACACACTTTTTTAATACACTTTAAAATAAAGATCAAAGTTCATTTGTTTAAGTCCTGCTGAATAAAAAGTAAAATAAAATAGAAAAGGAACCAAATGATCATTTAAAATTTGAAATTCCTAAAATATCTAATTTATGTAACTGTGGAAGACTTCATCAAGGTCTCTGAGAAGGCCACTACTGTTTCAGCTAAACAACAGTCCAAACAATCTGCATCGCTTAAATGGCCCTGGGTTAGTTCAATAAAATATAATATACAGCCACATACATGGATATGATCTTTTCTGGTTAGATTACTGATAAAGTTAGTCTCAAACAGGTTTCTAAACTGTGCTGATATAACTACATACAATTAAAAACTTTGAAATAAAAATTTTACACTGTGTCATTTTAATAAAAAGAAAATAAGACTACGTATCACTACTGGAGAGAACGCAGTGGTTATGGGACGGGTACAAAGGGTGGTAGTGAGCCATCCCACACAAGAAGGGTTAGCTTGTGCTGAGTAGGAAGCATTTCATTTTCTCTGGCGCTTTAAACTCTGGGGCAGTCTTAGGCCTCTCTCGAGTGTGGCTTCCCGCCCTTGGAGTTCTGTGGGGTGCATTCTATGACCACCACAGCTAGCTTCTCATTACCCTTTGGCTAACGTCTCAAATCCTTAACAAGGCTTCAGATACCCTATAACCTCTGACCTTCACCCACCACCCCAGCCTAGCAATACCTCTGTTTTTTTCTGCTCCAGCTACATCAGACTTCTCTCAACTCCAGGAGCATGCCAAGCTCACTGTTCCTCAAGGCCTTTATAAATTCTGCACACCCTCCCAGGACAGCTTGTCTTGATCGCATCTCCACCTTTGCCTAGCTATATTTTGTACTCAGCCCTTATTCGTGTCTTTGCTTATATGCCATCTCTGCAACTCCCCTGTCGATAGGCCTCCGACTGGGTTATATCTCCCACTATGTGTTCCTGTGGCAGTTAGTTATTCTCCCATGGAGAATGGGCCACGTGAGTAAGCATTTGCCTGGTGTATGAATTCTCTGCTAGGTGAAGTAGCTCTGTGACAGCTGGGCCCATCTGTCTTGTTAATCACTGGACCCCAGGGCCAAGCACAGGGCCAACACTCAAGGGATGGTCAAGAAACCAAGAAACTTGTACTTGAACAATCATTAAAATAAAATTGAAAAAAAGAAAAAGAAACCAAGAAACCATCGTGACTGACTGACTCATAAAAGGAGACCAGGGGGAAGGTAGCTGCTAGCAAGAAAGCAGGGCAGTCATGGGCCAAGGGTGCCAGATAAGGTTGAGGTTTAATAGGAAAAAAAAAAAATTAGTGAGAGAACTAAAACAGGAGGACCAAGACAGGGAGTCAAATAAAAGTATTTATTTTGCACAGAGAAATTAAGGCAAAGATCATACTCACGATGTGATCATTTTGCAGAACTGAGTGTGAATCTGGGGTCTAAATACAGAGAGTGATTAAACAGCAAGGCCCCTGTAGGTGGTATCAGTCAGCATGAAATTGAGCTGCATAGAGCAGAAAACCTAAACAAGCAGCTCTGTCATCTGGGATCCCAGCATGAAGCAGATGGCACGGTCAAAAGGGTTTCACTGAAATGAAGTTTAAGGAAGGCACTGTTACAGAGGTGTGGACAAGGTGAAGGAAACCCACAAGGGGTGGTGAAGCCCCCTAGGGTTGGCAGCAGTGGGAAGCCATTACCACCGTAGGCTAATGGACAGTGAGGCAGGGTGGCCCAGAAGCCCAACAAGAGCTGGCACCAGGGAGGAGTGGCAATGGGCGGGAGCTATGGCCACAGAGGAACAGCCTGTGCTAAACCAAAACTATTCAAACAGGGAGGGAACAGAGAAAACCATTTTTCTCTTTTCCCACACTCATCTGCTACCTCAATTGGCTAAACTCACCTGGAAACCAGAGGGCAAGGAAGCTAGCTTCCTAGGGCACAGATCATGAAGACAGAGTGGACAAAAGACCTTGCACAGAGGGCTGCAAAAGGAAAATAACCAACACAGTGGACTGATCATCTCACATTATAACAAGGTCCCCCATGTTATGATGCGGGTACCCCAGAATTAAGGTGACCGCTCTGTGGTTCTCAGCCTCCTTCTATCTTTCTGATCCACCGTCTTTAACTCTTGGCCTCCTTCCTTACAGTCACGTCATGGTCCAGGGTGGCTCTGAAGTTCCTACCATCCCATTCTTCTTCCAGGAAGGAAGCACAGGACTATAGTTAATAATATTGTACTGAATACTTGAAAGTTGCTGGGAGAAATCTTAAAAGTTACCTCACAAGAAAAAATTTTTTTGTATAACCATATACAGTGATACACATTAACCAGACTTACTGTGGTCATCATTTCACAATATACACAAGTACTGAATAATTATATTGTGCACCTGAAACTAATATAATGTTATATGTCAATTACACCTTAATTGAAAAAAAAAAAAAGGTGAGTAGGAACCCTTTAAAGAGCTCTCCAGAAGCCCCACACAGGACTTCCACATATATTTCATTAGCCACCCATAGCTGCAAAGGAGACTAGAAAAATGTGTGTAGTATTTTGGCTGGGTATGCTGCTTCATAGAATAAAACTATGATTTTAGTAAAGAAAGGGTAGGGTGGATATTAAGTAGGCCCTCCTGAAAGAGTGATTGAAAAACTACTGCCAGAGATGGACTTACTGAGAGATGGTCCTACAGAGAGATGGACGGTATGAGTTTTCTGAGGGGGAAATTATTTTGCTTCATATACTGACTTTATAACCTAACAACCATTTAGGTTCTACAGGTTCTTGTGATTCAGAACCTTTCTAGACTACAGAGACCATTTGCTTTATATCTTCCTATTCACATAATTTTCAAGGCACATCTGGCAACTGATGATTGATTTCCTTAATTGATTGTAATGAATCTTCCTTCTAACTGATGAAAGATGAAAGCTCTTCATTCACCACTCAGCCAATACTTATCCAGTGTTTAGTATGTGCCGGGTTCTATTCTAGATGATGGGATAAAGCAATGCACCAAAGAGACAAAAATCTGTCTTCATGGAGCTTATGTTCTAGTGAAGAAAACAGATCCTAAAAATGGTACACAAATATAATATATCGTATTTTAGTCAGTCTTAAGTGCCTTAGAGAAAAATAAAGCTGGAAAGAGGAAAGGAAGTGTTAGAAGTTGCAACTTTTAAAAGTCAGAAAAGATGTAATGGAGAAGAAAACATATGAGTAAAATCCTACAAGAGGGCATGACGTGCAGATAACCGGGGAGGGGACATCAGGAAAGAGAGCAGCAAGAAGTAGAAGAGATAGTGGCCTGAAGGGGACGGTAGGCAGAATAGTACCATCCCAATGTCCATGTTCTTGTGCACTCAACCTGTGAATATGTTGTTATATGGCAAAGGAGAACTAAGGTGGCAGATAAAAATCGAGATCGCCAATCAGCTAAACTTAAAATAGGCAGAATATTGTGGATTATCAGGATGTACTCTCAAAGGTTGCTAAAGGTGGAAGAGGGAGGCAGAAAATGATGTCAGAGTGATGCAATGTGGGAAGAACTCAGTCACCATTCCCGCCTTGGGAGATGGAGGCAGACAGCCAGGAGGGAGGAACGTGGATGGCCCCTACAATCTGAAAGGGCAAAGAAACAGGTTCTCTCCTGGAGCCCCCAGAAAGGCACGCAGCCCTGCCAACACCTTGAGTTTAGCTCAGTGAGACCTGTGCCAGACTTGAGACCTACAGAACTATAAGATAATAAAGTTGTTTGAAGACACTAAGTTGTGGTGATTTGTCACAGCAGTATTAGAAAACTAATATATAGCAGCACTATCTACAATAGCCAAAAAGCAACCTGCTGGAAGTGTCCATCAGTAAAAGAGTGGATCAAAAAACTATGGTACATTTACACAATGAAATACTACACAGCAGAAAGGAGCAGCTCCTCCCCTTCCGCAACAGCATGGATGGAGCTGGAGAGCATTGTGCTAAGTGAAATAAGCCAGGCGGTGAAAGACAAATACCATATGATCTCACCTATAAGTGGAATCTAACCAAAAAACAAGCAAGCAAAATATAACCAGACACATGGAAATAAAGAACTGACAGTAACCACAGGGGCAAAGGGAGGTGGGGAAAGGGGGAAAGAAGGGGAAGGGTGGTCAAGGAACATGCATAATGGACCCACGGACAAAGCCAAAGCAGGGAAGGATTGAGGGTGGGAGGTGAAGGTGGGTGGGGTGGGGGAAAGTGGTGGCAGGAAAATGGAGACAATTGCACTTTAAACAACAATTAAAAAAAGAACATAAAAACACAAAAATTTTTTAAAAGAACTTTAAAAAAGTGCTCATGCCTAGGACTACCCCCAATCCACCTAAAAAATTTTTTTAAAAAAAGAAAGAAAGCTAAAATAAGTGATCACATGTCTGGTATGTGAGGAACAGCAAGGAGACCTCAAAGAAATAATGAGCAAGGGAAAAAGTGGTAACCCATGAGCTTAGACAAATAAGTGGGATCCACATCATGTAGTTTCTCACTGGCCATTTAAAGGATCTTGACTGTCACTATGAGAGGAAAAGGGGGACATGACACAGTTTCAGACAGGGTTATTATGGTGAAAATACAGAGGTCAAGGCAGAAGCAGGAAACTGTGACTGGAAGGCCATTGCAATGAGCTGAGCAGGAGACAGTATGTGACGTGCAGTAGCACTGCATTGTGTGAAGGGACTAGATGCTAAGCATATTTTGATGGCTGGGTTCACAGGATTTCCTGTAACATTCGATACAAAGTATGAAAAAGACGAGTCCAGGATGATTTCAAAGATTTTGGTCTAACCAATCGGACTTACTTACCAGTAACTGAAACGGAGTAATGCAGGAGGAACAGGTTTGGAACAAAAGACCAGGAACTCAGTTTGGACGTGTAAGGTCTGCAAGTTCTAATAGGCACTCTGCTGGATGTCATTACTGCTCCCCCCCTCCCTTTTTCAAATGAAAGCATACACTGCCCTGTCTCAAGCATGTGACTTGCTTTAGCCAATAGAATGTGAGCAGGTGTGACATGTGTCATGTTTAGAGGCACTGAAAATTTCCACCTTCCCTCTTGTTCCTGCTCTCAGACCAGACAGGGGTGGTACCTTCAGCCCCAGGTCCAAGAAGATAAGATCCACCTATGAAACAAAGAGAAAATCTGAACCCAACCCAAAGCCTGGTGCTGGGATAAAGCTGAACTGCAATCACATAGAAAGCAAAAAAGAAAAAGAAAAGGAAAAGGAAAGAAAGAAATGTTTGTCAGGATGAGCCACTGAAATCTGGGGGTTATTTGTTCTTGAACTAATACAATCTAGAGTTTAGGGGAGAAATCTAGAATTCCTCACTATATGTTAGCATTGAAAGCCATGAGACAAGATAAGATCACCAAGACAATGAGTGCAGAGAGAAGAGAGAAAAGCATCAAGCACAGAGCACTGGGACACTCCACTGTTCAGAGACTGGGGAGATGGAGAACCAGTCGAGGGACAGAGAAGGAGTTCGCCGTAAGGTAGGAGGGAAAACTGGAACATGTGGTGTCCTGGAAGAGGGAGTGATCTCTGTATTAAATGCTATTAATAATTTAAGTGTAGGGAGGGGAGGTGGGAGGACTTGAATGGGAGTAGGGGGGTGAAATCTGTACTTGAACATTCATTTAAATAAAAAAAATATTCATAATAAAAAAAATAAATAATTTAAGAGTGATGAAGGCTGAGAAATGGTGACTGGTTTTAATATGTGGAGGTCACTTAACTTTGCAATAGTTTAATGGAGTGATACAATGAAAACGGTCTTTATGATCATATTCACCATTCATTCATTCATTTACAGTATTCAATAACTATTTTGGGGCATCTACTATGTGACAAGCACTATCTGAGATATTTGATATATACCAGTGAAACAGGCACCTCCCCCCAAAAAAAACTCATGCCTTTATGGGGCTGATTTTCATGGAGAGGCCTACAATAAACAGTAAGCATAATAAATGAGTCAGATGGTAATAAGTGCAAGAAAAATAGTGCAGGAAAAGGGAAACTGTAGTGCTAGGAGGGTGTAATTTACAGAGGGGGCCTGGGTAAGTTTCATAAAGAAGATGACATTTGATTAATAGATATAAAGAGTTGACTTTCTGGTCCAAGACTGTACGCACTCCAGGATCTTATTCCCCCTCAATGCCCTCAGTTTACAGTGCTCAGCTGACATTAAACAATCAAGTATATCTACAAGACCTGTGACTCCAGAAGGTTCTCCAAATGTAAATCAGTTGAGTAAATTAACCAGAAGTGAAAAACAAAATTCATTGTACACTGATTTCACTGTTACTCTTAGAATAGTCCAGTTAGCACTGTGAACTGTCAGAACCATTCAACAAAGAAAAATCATCTTGGATTAAGTCTGATGAAGGTTCATAAGGCATTAGTAACTCAAAAACAAACCATTAATATTAGATTATTGGTGGGATTGAAAATTGGTGCAGCAACTATGGAAGAAAGTATGGAAGTTCCTCAAAAAATTAAAAATAGAAGTACCTTATGATCCAGCAATTTCACTTCTGGGTATTCAATTCAAAGAAATCCAAAACACTAATTCAAAAAGATATATGCACCCCAATGTTCAGTACAGCATTATTTAAAAAGTAAATGAAGTGTTAAGTTTAGCTGCACATAGAAGGGGTTAAATTGAACTGGGATGTTACAAATGCCAGCTTTAGGAATTGCTTTCACTTGACACAGACCTGAAATTAATCTTTTTTTTTTAAAGGTTTTATTACTTATTTTTAGAGAGGGGGAAGGGAGGGAGAAAGACAGGGAGAGAAACATCAATGGGTGGCTGCCTCTCACATGCCCCACACTGAGGCCCTGGCCCTCAACCCAGGCACATGCCCCAACCGGGAGTCAAACTGGCGACCCTCTGGTCCACAGGCCAGCACTCAATCCACTAAGCCACACCGGCCAGGGCTGAAATTAATCTTGACAGAGCACATGAGGCAGGCAACAGTCAAATAAGCCCTTTTCCACTGCGTCTCGGGAATGTGGTGCTGTGACTCCTCCCTGTAGGCTGTTTATGTCTGAATGAACCACACACCCATGAGTCTCCTGGGTATGCCTCCCTTCTAGGATAGACAAAAATGCATAATAAATAACAAAATCATTTCTCAAGTCGTTTCCAATTTTTAATCATTTATTGAAACATATGATACAGTGTCAGGGGCCAATCACCAGGCACCCAATCATTTAAGGTTTTCACAATGGAGAAGAAAGAGCTTTAGTGAAAAATTCTCATCTAGCATGGTCCGACAGAACTTTCTCCAACAATAAAATGTTTTATAATTGACACTGTCCAATACAATAGTCTAATGACGTGCAGCTATTGAAAACAAAATGTGGCTTTTAATTGAATTTTTTTAAAGTTTAATTTGAATGTCCACCTGTGGCTAGTAGTGGCTACGGTACTGGATGGCACAACTAGAGACCTCAGCTCTAAGCAACCCTCGTATTTGTTGTCCTTGCTCTACAGTAAGGGGATTGAGAAAGAGGATTTTTAAGGCACCTTCTATTTCTGACATTCTCTAATTCTACTACTTAAATCCTAACTACTCATATAATCTTAAACATGATCACCTGTATGCTAAACATGGGCGAGATAAAGTGGTTTCTACCAATGGCCCAGAGCAGAGGTCAGTTCTTATATCCAGGTATTTTCTTTAACACTTCGATAGCTGACTTTCTGAAAGAATCCCTAAAGGAGCAGGCATTGAAGAGCAAAACCAGAAAGCAGAGTATACTGTACACCACAGGACAAGAAGTAGAAAGAAAAGCTGTCTGAATTCTCCCACCACCAGCTCACTTGTGTCTCTGTGAAGAGCTGCCAGTATTCACTGAACAGATTGCTAATGGGTAAGGCCCTATACTAGGTGTTATAAATACAAGATGTCAGAAACACAGTCCCTGTCCCCAAGGAGAGCACAATCAGTGGTGTCTCTGTGGAATCTCATCACATGGTTTCCAGAGCAAAAAAGCCTAGCAATTTCTCTGTACCTCTCATCTCAGCACCTTCATGTCCAGCAAGATCCTCCTTGGTAAATGTTGACACTGCAATCCCGTAAACCTCTGTTTTCATCCGGCCCTGCCATCCCCCAACCTCTACCTCCCACAGATGCAAAGATAGTTTTGTCTTTGAAGAGCTGCAAGCTTACTTCCTTGAACCGTGTAGTAATCTGACCCAGAAGTGTACACTTTCAAAATGAGTACATTTCCACAGCAGAGAACTCCATTTACTTCAAGACATGATATTTTGAGTTTAATAATAAGTGTTTAGATGTTTAGACTCATCATTAATATCTTTCGGTTCGCAGCTGGCATTCAATTCACTGAGCCACACCAGCCAGGGTTCATCATTAATATCTTGTTGATTAAAATTATGTGTAAACCAAGAAAACTTAGTGCCAAAGTACTTGCTCCAACGTTAACATAGAGGCACTTCTAGTTTAAAAAAAAAAACAACACCCTTCAACTTGACTTTTTTTGTCAACTAAGAAATATCTCTTTATTTTTTACTGCTGTTCAAGTACAGTTGTCTCCATTTTCCCCACCACCACTCCAACTTGACTACTTCAAACAGTATCCTTCTTAAATAAAATCATCTTTTAAATTTTAGAACTAAGCTGTTCTGAGTAAGCTTTTGCACAGATTAAACAATTTGCCATGGATATGTTCTTAAAATGTTCAACTAATGCAAATCTAAGTATGCACATCAGCTCGAAGAGAAATCATAAAGGTTTTAGCAACAGAATCAGAATATACCTCTGTTGTCCTTTACAATGTTTTACCCCAAAAGCTATAACATTTGTACTTCTTACACTAAGCATCACGTAAATACTTAATGTCACAATCCCAATTTCAAAAGAATTAGAACCACAGCCAATATCCCACCTCCTTAGACACCAGATTAAACACATCTAGAAAATGATTGAGATTCCAGCTCAATTCTTCAAAAAGCTCTTACTTCTCTGCACATAAAGTACTACATATGCATTAGTACACCTGACAAAAATGTAAATGAAAGGTATACCACCAGTGAAATTTCTTTCTGAATTTTTTCAATCTAATGCAATTCCTCTTAATCTAAAAATGCAAAACTTATAAAAACAAATGCTTTGTTAGAATTTCAATTAGTTCTTTTTAAAAAGGATCTGCATTTAAAATTTCAGTGTGAGGGTGGAACAGATCACAGATGAACACAGTACTTCTCAGCGAGAACTATTTTCGGTATCTATACCTGAACGAGTCCTGTCACCTCTCACGGAATGCTGACACATCAAAAGTAGAATTTGGCAACGTTTTTAAAAGATGATCTTGGCTATTGAAGACGATCAGACTTCTGAACAATCATGGCTCCTTTTTAACTCCTACCCCTAAACACAGTATGTGCTCCGTAAATGGTAAATCGAATAGCATTTAGCACAACAAGCATGACATGTGAAAGACCACTTTTAGTGAGATAGTCACAGCTGTTTCACAACAAAGAGCGAAGGCATCTGGGATAACTGTTTTGTTTTGTTTCTTAATTTAGAAATAAATGGAATCATCACTGATTTGCTCACTTTAATAATCTCTTGTATCTATTTCTCATCGAAAAGTTTATAAATTCACTTAGCCTATTAATTATATCAATAGAATATTATTAAATTGTATTTGTGTTTTTGTGATATAGCAAAAGCATGACCTGAAAGGTTAAGTGATTTGCTTGAACGTGGAAGAGGCACTGTTTAAACTCAGGCCGACCACCTGTGAAGCAGCACTCTTGCCAGGTACTTGGCCATGAAAGGGCTGTTGAGTTCAGATGCCTTCCAGGAGTTCAGGACCCTGAAGCATTTCCGCAGGTATGACTAGCCACCTAGATCCCCCAGGCTGGATGCGGCCACAGACAAGCAAACACCAACAACCAAAGGGCAGCGTTCTGGCCAGCACAGGTGACCGCGTATTTCCATCGCACTCACTAATCAAGAATGTGGATGCCATCCTTAAGGATTTTTCAGATTAAAAAACAAACAACAACAACAACAAAACAGCCACTACCTCTCAACTGACAAGCCACTGCTTGTTTTCACCACTAAAAGGGAAAAAATGGACTTTTTCCAGCCCAAGAAGAAACAGGTTTTTGAATGTAGGTCTCCATTTCAAGCTAAACCCATGCAGGAAAGAAGCAAATGATAATTTCAGAAATTTCTAACCTCCTTACTTAGATTTCAGTTACTTACTAGTCTCACAATCTTCTCACTCCCTTATCCCATTGCCTCACTGCGGCCTGGTTTCGCCTGGCTTCACAGACCCGATTTGAATTATAGGAAGGAACATCCAATTCAAAAGTAGAATTAGGCAAACGTTTTGAAAAGATGTTCTCAGTGCTTCCCACAGAACCTGCAAGATGGCAGAAATGGGACAGAAGATTGAGATGGTCCGCAAGTTCACCTACCTTGCACGTGGGTCTCAACGGCTGCGGGACTTGCCTCGGAGCCGCCATAGAAGCAGCTGAAGTGACTAGACAGCACCCCCAGCGGTGGCTGAACCGAGTCGCGGGGGAGGCAGAACCCAAATGCCTGAGAGAGGTCATGCAGGGGGCACCGCCCAAGGAGGCATCCTACCTGGTGAAGACACACCTGTGGGATGCGATCGCCCTGCCAGGGATGGTGGGCAGCATGGTGGGCGTGGACAACCTCAAGACCTTCAACTGGGGGGGGGGGGAGAATCAAGCCTGAGATGTTTGGACACTACCTTGGCGAGTTCTCCATCACCTTCAGCAAGCCGGTGAAGCTCGGCCAGCCCAGCATCGGAACCACCCACTCCGTCTGTGGCATTCCCTTCGAGCGGTCAATAAAGACACAGACTTCTCTTAAAACTTAAAAAATATGTATGGTCACAGCTACTAGGTGATCAGCTTCCTGAAGAGTCCGACATAAGATCTGCAGTTCCTCTCCTAGCATTAGACTCTCCAGGTTTTCTGCCACCTTTAGTAAG
The DNA here is from genome assembly GCA_004024845.1 of Tonatia bakeri. Classification (NCBI taxonomy): domain Eukaryota; kingdom Metazoa; phylum Chordata; class Mammalia; order Chiroptera; family Phyllostomidae; genus Tonatia; species Tonatia bakeri. The sequence continues at coordinate 76,031 of PVIA01006144.1, forward strand.
AAACCCCCTGGGGTGCTTCCTTAGGGTTACCCATTTGTTGCTGAGGCTCAAGACCTTCAGCCCTCCAGGCGGATGTGAGGGTTGGTGTGTTGTTGTCGTTGAGCCATTGCCCCCATCAGTAAAACGAATGTGTTGAGTCAGGCAATATCTAAGGTCCTTTCTGCCCTAACTTTATGAGTGCTTTCTGAAATAAAATACATGACCATACTAAGGCACCTTTTCCATCTGGGGCTATTACAAAATAAAACTGCTACTTCGTGCCAGGGATTGTACTAAGCACTTTACTTATATTACTTCACTTAAATCTTAACAATATCCATATCCACAGGTAGATACTCTTTAACAGTTTCAGATGAGGAAAGTGAACCTTAGAGAGCTTGAGCAGTAGAAATCTCCCTCAGCTGACCTTTATTTAGCCAATCCAGCAAATGCACCGACTATTAATTCCTTTTGTAAAACTGCACTATGATGAAGGACCTTGACCTTGAATGCTGGTGACTGGTAGCCTCACTCTTGGGCAACGTCCGTTCCCGGTTTTCCCCAGCAAAGCTTGTGTGCTTACCAAAAGTTAACTGTGTTTGTTCCCAAACTTGTTTATGCCAGTTACACTTTCCACTGCAATAAAGAAATTTAGCAAGAACAGTACATAAACCAATGATCTATAATTACAAAAAGGAAGCACAATTTCAATAACTCAGGAGGAAGTTTTGGAAAGATAAGGCGAAGTTCGCTCATAAAAATATTGTTGACTTAAATGTAAGGAATAAAACAGTAAACAATTAAGGGACAAAAATCCCAAAATCCTAGATAGTTTTTATATGTATGTTGTTTCTCATATGTCTTCAGTTCTTGTTAGAAAGAGAACCAAATGGAAAGTATTGTTAGAGAATGCAGCACACAGGGGACTTTGCAATGAAGGTACATGGTCCTACAACTGCAGGTATGGCACACTAGAACAAAAGAACCAAATCCGTCAAATATATGCATATTCCTGAGTTAAAATTAAATGTTCATGGTATATAAATCATTCTGGGGTGATGGGGATGTGTCCCAATAGATTCATTTGCATTTTCTAAAGTGTTGCCTAAATGAAATCATACAGTATGTACGTGTTTTTTCCTGGGTCCTTTCACCTCAGCGTCACTATTTTGAGATTCATCCATGTTGTTGCCACTGTCAATAGTTCACTTTTTATTGCTGAGTAGTCTTCTACTGTAGAGATATCCCATATTTTGTTCAGCCATTGTCCTACTGATGGACATTGAGGTTGTTTCCATTTTGGGCTATTACAAAATAAGCTGCTGTAAACATTCATGAATGTCTTCCTCAGACATGCGTTCGTTTTCCCCAAGTAAATACATAGAAGTGGAACAGCTGGATCAGATAATGTGAATATGCTTTTAACTTTTTATGAAGCAGCCAAACTGTTTCCCACTGGCAGTGTATGAGTTTGTTACTTCACATCTTTGCCAGTCAGTGGTATTGTCTTTTGAATTTTAGTCATTCCAATAGGTGTGTAGTGGTATGGCACTATGGTTTTAATCTACATTTCCCTAATATCTAATGACGTAGAATATCATGTGTTCATCTGTTTTCCTTTGGTGAAGTAGTTGTTCAAATATTTTGCCCATTTTTTGTTCTCATGTTATAATCCAATGTATCCATCTTTAGATTTTACATTTAGATCTGCCATCTACTTTAACTTTTTGAAATATGGTGTGAGTATGGACCCAAGTTAGACTGGTTGTTTTGGATTTTGCATATGGACATCAAATTGTCCCAACTCCATTTGTTTCTCTACCCTTTCTTCACTGAATTCTCATTACACCTTTGTCAGAAGTCCGTTCACCAGCCCTGGCTGGTGTGGCTCAGCGGATTGAGTGCCAGCCTGCAAACCACAGGGTCGCCAGTTTGATTCCCGGTCAGGGCACATGCCTGGGTTGTGGGCCAGGTCTCCGGTTGGGGGATGTGCAAGAGGCAACCACACATTGATGCTTCTCTCCCTCTTTTCCTCCCTCCCTTCCCCTCTCTCTAAAAATAAAGTAAGTTTTTGAAAAATCAGCGGACCATGTATGTAAGTATGGATTTCTCATCTCTGTTTCCACTGATCAACTTGTCTATCTCTGTGCCAACTGTAGGCATCTACTTTTCAACCAACTTTTCTGATTTATCAACCAACTCCTGTCTAGGTTTGTCAGGAGACTTTTACTGTATTCCAGTAGGTAAGAAACTTGATGCAGCAGGAAAGGCAGGACAAGGTAGGAAAGACAAGTGGGCAGGTACAGAAAAGGTAAGGCAAAAGCACCACATGGGTAAAAGGATTAGAAAAAGTTTTTAAAAATGGCATTTTCCCAACTCAGCCATCACCAAAGGCCCCTACCCCCACCTAATATGACCCTAGCCTGTTTTGAAAGGTCATGTCTACAAAATAAATGGCGTTTATGAGGTCGTAATTCATTTGCGTTCTCATATATTATTCATCAAAGCCTGTGCTGCTGCGGTGTTCCGAGCAGTATGAGATAACCAAGGTTGCTACAACTCCTGCCAGAAGTAAACTGACCTTTTCGATATCCTGTGCAGTCTTGTGGCGGGAACCGTTATGATCTCCATTAGGCTTTCGGAAATATTCACAGGCCCCCAGGACTCCCACCACCTGCTCCCTGCCCAAACCACTCTCTTTTCAGAGCCGTGGGTTCCTGGAGCCTCAAACAAGCCCTACCTAGCCTGCCTAGGGGCTTCGCCTGGCTTCCCTCACCAACCACTTGCTGTGTCATCAGAGCTTCAGGAAAATATGTGAATTGTTAATGTGAGGAAAACAACAAGAAAGTGTAAAGCACTGATTGCCAGTCCCTGGTTTCGCAACAACCTGCAATATCACTGATTATTAGCTCAAAAGAGAGCCCCTAAAAATCAAGAAAAAAACATTCTATAAAAGAAACCTGTAACCAGCACTTTTCCCACTGAGGCTGTGTCGAATGCAAATAAACAATGATCAGGGTTAGCAATTCAAAAAGTCTGGGATACCAGAGCCTCAGACAAGAGAGTGAGAACTGAACATGAAATACACCAAGAGAAACTCTTTGAAAAGTCAGTAGAAAGGAAAACCCTGCCCAAATTAGATAGATCAATGCTATCGCATATGACAGCTTGACATGTTTGAATCCAAAAACATTTCAAAGTCAGATCACATCCCAAGGTGAATAAAACAATTCTTAGTGTAGACTGTTAAAACATCACCTTGCACTCACAGTTCTCCTTAAACAATGATCTATTTTAACAAAAGGGAACAGATGTCAAAAAATTACTGCATGAAAAATGAGGACACAATTATTGATTTTAAGTATTATTTTTCTTTTAGTTGTTTTGTTTTTCCTAAAACTAGGGAATGCTTTCAAATGTGCTTGCCACCCTTCCCTAGGGTTCCCTGCAAGGGCTCTCAGAAGTACTTCCCTCACAGCACCTGTGCTGTGGAGCCGAGGGCTACTGTACCTTTTAAATGTGCCGCGTTGTCCAAACAATCCCAGTCACCTCTCAACTAAAGAGAACGTACCCACTCATTGATTTCATTTTGAGGACTAGGAGAGGAAACCCAGACTTAATTCCCAGCTAGCCATTAACTACATGGAATTATTATTTAGATTTAAGTTCCCTGGGCCTCAATTTCTCTTTAAAATGAGTGCAAAATTCAATGAAATTTTAAAAATGTATCATTCTGAATATGATACAAAACCCCCAGCCTATGCTTTTCTGGAATAGCTGTGGGGTCCAACTGCCTGCCACCAGGAAGCATGACTCCCAACGCCAAAGTATGGTGAAAAGAAAAGGAATCGTTTATTTAAAGTTACACAGATTTAGAATAATGGTAGAATTCTGCCATTATGTCCAACTCCCTTTAAAACAATACCCCCCCGCACCCCCCCCCGAACCCCGCCCCGCCACACACAGGGCCTGCCTCCCTTTGCCAAATCAGGCCATTTTGGGGATGTGCCAGAGGCACTGCCTTTGAGAAAAAACAGGTCGGTGGCTCCGCACTGGGGGTTCACAGTTCATCATCCTGGGAATCTCCCATTAATCCGTGCTCGGTTGACCAGGGTCCGCAATTCCCAGCACCATCATCCGCGTCGTGTTCCCCAGGCAGGTTTCTTGGCGGTTCTCCTGTCCTTCTCCAGCTCTTAATCCGAAACTGCACGGCACCTCCTTACACACCAGACCTCGTGGCGGGCCAGAGGGGACCTTGTACACCCTTTCACACTGCATGGCCGAATTGCCTCACTCCTGCCCACCCTTAGTTTAAATCCTGACCCGGAGCCTCCTGAGTGAGCTCATCTCCAACTCCTCCCACAATGAGCTACAGCTGCCAGTTCTCCTGTATTTACATCTTTTTGGCTGCCATCCCCAGTCAGGTTAAGAGCGACTCAGTGATCCAGGGGTGCTGCCCCCTGGCAACACCGCAAGTCAGAATACATTCCTTAAAGTCACGCTCACCTTGCCCCGAGGCGGTAGCACAGCCATCATCTTGCCTTGACTGTGAAAAGTATCTTAAGCTGTGTTGTCTGCTACCCCCATCTTCCAGCAAAGGGCTATAGGTGCTTTGGGAGCCCTTCAGTCTACACCCTGTTTCAAATACAACAAAAAAACTATAGCTATCGCTCTGAATTCTGGCATCTCTAAGTTCTGTGACTATTATGGCTATGATTTTTTAACTTTTAGGGTTATGAGGCATGTAATTAGCTTGTTTTAAACCTGATTTTAAGATATGATCTAAATTTCCAATCAAGTGTATCAGAACCACCTGGCATGGTGTCCATCCCCAGGAAACGGTGCCGTAGTGGCTGATCCCACTGGACCCCTGATAAACATGCGATCAGTGTTGTTCTACGAACTCCCTATGGCACACTGTTTCATTTGTTTCTGTTTCTGGTGTCCTGAGACCAGGCCACGCTTACATAAAGTAATTATCACAATGCTAAAGGCTGCCATTAGGAGGAAAAACATACCTTAAAAACACACTATTTCAAACAGCACCCTACACAGAACCTTAGTATTTTCAAAGATATTTGACATTCATTAGATAAGGTTGATCCCAGGTTGGAGAGCTGAGAACATGAAACAAACAAAAGCTCAAGGCAAGCTTTTTTTCTTCCCAAGTTTAACTCTTTACTAGAGATACAGTGTAGTCTACATAATTAATCCAACTGCTGCCAAATTTAAGTCAAAACAACATGAGCAAGATTAAAGAAATGAAAACTACTAGAAACAAGTAAGATTTTTTCTTCCATTAAACTTAATTCTTAACAATTACTATTTAACTGTATTTTTTCTCTACTACAGTTAAGAGCTGTACTGTCCTTACAATTGCAAAGGAATTTTGTTGATATGAATTACAGTAGTAGAAATCACAATATCCCAAGTCCTTGACCTTTTAAACAAAATAAAATGTATGCCTCAGATGTCTGTAGTAAGTGGCAGAACAGGCTTCCGATCCACTGGCAGACTGGACTCTTTCCTCCCCCACATTTCTACATCTTAACCTGTGATTTCGACCCACTGGCTGAGAATTTCTGCAATGAAGAGCAACAACATGGATGAACCTAGATGGTATTACAAAAGTGAAATAAATCAGCCAAAGAAGGATAAATAATGTGTGATTTCATGTATGTATGGAATCTAAAAAACAAAAAATAAAACAGAAACATACTCATAGATACAGAGAAAAGGCTGATGGTCACCAAAGACGACGGGGTGGAGGAATGACTGAAAGGAAAACAAACAAACAAACAAACAAACAAAAAGCCTTTCTGAGCCCTGGCTGGATAGCACATTTGGTTAGAGTATCGTCCTTATACTCCACGGTTGCAGATTTGATCCCTGATCATGGCACATAAGAAGCAAACAATGAATCCATAAGTGGAACAACAAATTGATGTTTCTCTCTCTCTAAAACCAATCAAGAAAATTTTTTTAAGTTATTGAGCGTGTATGTAGACTTTAAAATGTACTTGCTGAACATTTCAAAAACTGATGAGGGCTCAAAAAAAAAGAGAAAAGAAGGGGACAAGGAGATGTGAAAGATAAACTACACTTGATTAAAGTTCATAAAGTCAACAAGCAGTTTAATTACACCTCAGTTTTTGTTTTCTTATAATGAAGAAGCATGTGATCAAATATTTTCATTATAAAAATGTTACACATCTAGTAACCAAAGAGAACATCTGTAGAATAGGATTATGTATCTATTTGATAGAATTCCCTACAACTAGAACAATAATTTTAGATTATTCCTAGGGAATCAACTGTTATCTAGAATGCTTATTTTGCTGCAAAGGGAGTTTACGTGTGAAAAACCACTTTCAAACAGCATAAAAAGTTCACAGTTTTTATTAACTGCAATAGTGACTTTGAAATGGTTACCTGAATAGTGAACAAACCTCAGAGTCTTCTCCAGTATGGTTCCTGTCAACTATTCCAAGTTCAAAAAATAAAGTGCCACACTGAAGAGAAAGTACAAGGCTAGTTTTTGAAATTTTATTATTTTTATTACATACAGTTTACAAACAGAAACCTTCTAACATCACACACAATTCCATAACCAAATGTGTCAATTTTATCAACATTCCTTAACTATTTACACTGTCTTCTCTCCACAAAAGTGCAATCCAATCTTTACTGACAAGTACATAGTTTGAGCTGGTTTTAAAAATGCCCATCTATTATGTTTTCTTTCAATTACCTGGAATAATAATAAAGTCAACAGGACACGGAGATGAGCTGGTTAGGCAGCATCCAGTCATAGGAACCGAAACACTGAACAAGAGCCCTTTCCCCGCACTGCCCCCCGAGCCTCCAGCTGCAAGTCCTCGACAGCTGCTACCATGAGACTGAGGGGAGAGCGAAGCACAGTCACTGACCCGGCACAGGAGAGCAGGCTGTATGTAAGCACTGGTCTTACAGGACAAAGCGAAAGATTCCAGCAGGTTAGTCCTGGTGGTCTGTTAGTTTTAGGATTTAAATACCTAAAAATATTCTTTTCTGATTAATTAATTTGCCCCAAACAGATAGGAAAATACTTTTTATTCTGAAAATGAACTTCTTTTACAAAAACTACAAAATCAAGACTGGGGAAAGCTCTTTCTTAAGCAGAATGGGATAATTGACCCCAATTCCCAATTCTGTGGCCAATGTCTATCTTTTAAGATATAAACCCAGTATATTAACTGCTGCAGATGCCACAAGAAAAAGGAGAACTGAGTTGGCCTGAAGGGAAAATGATGAGACCATCAGAAATAGTCTTTTCACTAAACTAATGCAGATAATTTTATTTGTTCAAGGTATATAACTCTTAAAAATAAATGATAAAAAAAGAATAGATAGAAAATAGCTTTGACATTTTAAGTCACTTATGAGTGGTTCATATTATTGAACACTACTCATCAGAAAACCAGAAAATGGATCTCTCGGGTGACTAATCTCTCTTAATATCCAAACCACAACAAAAATAATCATCTTTTTTTGACATATTCCAATTTCCATCAAGGTACTCAGAGCAAAGTACTTTGAGGAAGCATGGGGAAAATATTAAGGTCAGCAGATTTCTGAAACAAGTTTTATTCTTTACATTATAGCATAACCAATTATATTTTTTTCTCAAATCAACCAAATATTCCACTTTAAAAGAATGCATTGCCTTCAAGGCAAAGATATTCTTAGGTATGATACTTCTGCCTCTTCTTTCACATAACGCAGCATCAACAGAACCCTAACTTTATCACCAAAATAAAGGCCAAAAGCGAATTTTACCTAATTACAGTGAAACCTCATCTTACTTATTTTTTAGGGAGTTGAAAACAACAAAAGGAGAAAACTAATGAATGCATCAGACGCTACACCACAGCAGTTTTAGAATGAGGCATTTGCTGAGTGCGAGCTATACACAAACTTGAAGCTTGAGAACAACAATATAAGAAAGTTTCTCTACAGAAATGTAGGTGGGTTAAAAGAACAGCATTACAAACAGTTTACTACTCATTTCCAATTCAGAAGAAAAATGCAAATGGTGCTCGGAAGACAAGAAAAACTTTTGTACTGAGTATACATCAGAGAATCCACGGGGAAACGGTGAACTCACAATTACAGCTTGCATATTAAAGACAACTGTGCAAGGGTCACGGCCCACAGACCTCTTTCAGTTGCACCGAGCACTGTCGGACCAGTGACGATTTCCTGCTTCTTACTGGCACTGAGCATTGCCCCTACTGTGAAACATGTTTCAGACCAAACACCACATTAGCTGCCGAGCTGAAAGATGAAGAATATTCCCATACTGGTTCTTTTTAAGGCCGTGTTGTTTCAAACAAAACATCAAATACTTCATGTAGAACTGAAGTTTGCTTGCATTAAAGCCTAAACACTTCTGAGAAGAAAAGCAAGTTTTTTTCTGAGGGGGAAAAATGGTGTAAACCAAGTAAGTAACATAAATGTTCACACAATTCCAAAGCTGCCTACCCATAAAATAATTATTTTAAGCATTCATTTAGCATGTATGTATATCATCTTTGAAATTACCAATTCATTTTTGAGCACTGATACTCCAATTTCAATTCTATAAGGATATAGAGTGTATGTCTATTTAAATCACCAAGAGCTAATGAACAGAAAACTGTCTTCTGGAAAGCCCAAGGCTCTGAGGAGTTAAGTATAAATTATGATCTTTTCTCCCCAATGGTAAGGTATCACAGAGACCTTCTGAAAGATCTGCTTTAAAATCAGTGATTTTCTAAAACGAAATACACTTAAAACAAATATTAAAATTATTATTTTCCTCATACTCTCACAAGTAATTATTTTTCCTTTCCTTCCTAGGGCCAAAGCTTTGATTTTGGAAACTCAGCATTAAATGGGTACAAGGTAGCTGTATGCAATTTGGGGACAGTGAGTGTGGCCACGGTGGCTCTCAAACCCCCCAGTGAGAACTGGCCGTGAGATTTACCTGTAACGAGGGTCTGACGTGAAGGGACACTTCAACAGTGCAACCTGTTGGCATCGGAGCCGCCCAAACCACGTATTCATGGACTCTCCTTCCGGGCTAACGGGACCAAATTCCTACCACAGTTCCTGCCTTTGCCCTCTTGAATCAGTGTGCATCGTTCCCCAACTCACATAGTATATTCTCTGTTTTAGGTCAGCTTACCTAAAAATACTTGCAATACCAGTAGCTTTCATATCTCTCATAATTTGGACATCATTTTCAGTATGAAAACCATTAAATCATAACAACCATGGAAACAGCACTCACGTTCACCTCCAAACACTCTGTCGGTGAGTGTGAACCACACACACATCAAGGTGCGCTGCAGAGACAGGGCCAAGGCGGACTGACACACAGTCGACTCCGGGGCACACACTCGCACTCACATGCCACGTCTTCCCAAGGCCCAGAGAAGGACTAAACTCGGGTCTTTAAAACAGTTACCTTGTAATGAGTGTGCTCCCAACTCCCACCAGGCTCTTAGTTTACAACCACATAATCCCCTTCCTAAATTCACCCCATCCCTCCTCATCACCTTGAAAGCTGCATGAGAGACTCTCCATGGCGGGGAATCCATACCCGGAACTCAGAGGGCCCCTCCCTGGGCTCTGGTCATGACCACAGACAAACACTCCCGAGTCAGGAGACAGCAAGGGCGCCCCCATTTTAGTGGGGCACACACACAAAGGAGCCCTCCTTTACATTAGAAAAGAAGTTAACGTCACAGAACGTTTGCCTAGAAAAGATATGTAATAAAGTAATAATATCAACAAAATAGCTATTACCAAAGCAAAGCTTTCATCAATAAGCTTCGAGAACTTTAAAGGAGGAAAATGGCTTCACAAAATGGTAGTCCAGGTTCCCACAGTGTGGACACTGCTGGACATTGCTGTACTCGGAGAAGTACTGCATCCCGATCCGCACGTCGATCACAGGCTTCCCGCAGTGCTTGCAGTTCAGCCGCGCCTGCAGGGAGACACGCACAGTAAGCCATCACACGTTCCACCTCCCAACACTGCCCATGTCATCAGAGCCCAAATACAAGGTTGTTAGAGCTGGGAAACTGATCCAGAGCTTAGTAAAGCACCCTTTTATTACCAACGCAGGGTAGCAAAGCACAGGACGTGCATAAGGTGTAGAGTCCAGTACTCATCATTAGCCTGAAGGTTAGTTAACTCCTGATTTCTCCTCCCGCATGAAGCACTGCTACTAGCTTCTCCTACTTGCAGGGAGAAAAGATACACTTGCACTGCCCTAAATTTCTCCACTGAAGTCCCCCTAACATCACGACATACCTTCCCTCCAGATTTCAAAAAGTGGCTGAGACTGGCTCCCCCCAGCAAACCTGTATAAACTTTTTTGAAGATTTAAGTTTATTTAAAACACTCGTATACATTTTTCATTCTACCCTTCACTATATTTATGTGTTCTTTGTGTAAAAATAAAATTTCCCTAAAATGCTTGAGCAAAACGAACAATCCAGGGAGCAGAGTTTCATGCACCTGGAGGTTCTGGAACCCTCTAGCATGGTGCATCTTGATTCATGCCCAGGTCTCTCTTTAAGGGCATGATAGTAGAGGCTTGCACCAACAGGCCTCACGTGAGTAACCAGAAACAATAAATACAATGGATTCTCTCTCAATTTGGATTCATTCCAGAAATGTAACAGAAAAGTATAACCTTGTTTTGCCCTCAAAACACTCCTGTGCGATGGGTAGTCTTATGTGAAGTTGTAGATGATGAAACTCGGGCACAAGGGAAAAGTAACATGCTCAAGACCACACTGTCAGTGAGTAGAAAGGCTGAGCAAGATTCCAGCCAAAGTAGCTTATTCCAGAGCCCTCGCTCCTAGCCTACCGGTCTGTGACCTGAGATAACCTCCCTTGTAACTGACTAGTATCTCTGTGAACATTAAAAGTGAGATTCTGAGCAAACATCTATCTTTAATTTGTTATACCTTTCTATAACTAATCATTGTTTACTTTTGGCTCTAAGTTTTATTGGAAGACTTGGCTTCAACCCTTAGTCATGTCTAACGTGTACCTTCACAATAAATATAGTTAACGGATATTTTTAAAGCCAAACAACAATCAAGTATGTTTTCCATTTCTGTTGGGGGGGGGGTGAAGAAAATAAAGGTCTGGGCTTAAATTGTTTTAAGGAGGAAAGATACAGTAAGTGCCAGCAGGCTGGGCGTGACAGGGTGCCCCCAGCTCTTCTCCCCAAGGTAAGGTGACAATCCCACTGTCTTTCGTGCTGAACCAGAACAAACACCAGCCTGGGAGTCACAGGTTTCAGCTGTGGCTGTGACACATTTATGCAAAACGTTCTAACTTTCTAAGTCTCCACTGTATGTGGAAAACAAGGAGTCTGGACGAGATCGCCCAGGCCCTTCAGAGGGCTAACACTCTAGAGTTACACGCCCAAACATTCTTTCATTTCCTTGTTTCTCTAAAAGACAACCTTCCTGGAGTGTGTGTGAAGAGAGAAAAGCCACTTCCTTTTGTTTGTCTCACCTCATGAGCTGGCATTAAAGCACAGTATTATAAAATGCTACAGTGAATAACTAAAAGACTATGATACCTAATTTCCAAGGCGAAGTTTTGAGACGGAAATGTGGCCCATGTATTAGAATAGTGTAGAAGTAATCAGTCCTATCTGGAATCCAACGACAGGCTCTGGATGGCCATTTAGGTCACTTTTGAGATCACTACTACAGACAAAGTACAGCTGAAATACCAATTCTGCCAACATTTTAATTCAACCGGCACTGGATATCTTCTGAATAAACTGTGAATAGTAAGGATACCCTCTTTACAAAAATCAAACCATAATGCCAAAGATGCAAAAGTATGTAGTACATCAATGAAGTGTTTATGACTTTATTAAAAGCCAGTCTTGGCTACTGAAGAGCAAAGGAACATCTCTCTCCTATCCACAGGATCAAGGACTTGCATAACAAGTGCCTGCTTTTCCTGAGCATTTGAAAGTATGAGTAAACCAATGCATTTCCAAGGGTTCTGTCATCTCCTGTGTTTCTATGAACTTCTTTAACTTGCATGTTACTATCTCCCCCTTTTCGTGATGACAGCTGGATTTCAGGTGCTCTCTTATCAGTGCTCAATGCCTGCTCTTAGCAGTGCTTTTAGGGTTGCAAATCTTTCACATCAGCCTCAAACACCAGGCAAACAAGGCAGGCAATTCCTGGGTAATTATACTGTCCCACAGGAAGGAAACCAAAAGGAAATGTTGTCTACTAAAGAAAATGAAGCTTTCTGCTTCCTTCTAAATAATAACTTTTGCTTATTAGAAATAGGTATATGTTAACCATATAACACATTAGAAAATAAAAGTAAGCCAAGAAAAAACTACAGAACCACTCAGGATCCCACATCCAGAAACCATCTGATAACTGGTTACCAGATCCCTTTTCATGTTCACTTTTTACAAATGGAAGCATTTACAATCTACTTATATGCCATTTGTAATCGTATTTTTTACTAGAAGTATTCCCACAATATCCATTTTCACGACTGCATAGTAGACCAGGAACAGCTGCACCACACTGTAGTCGATCAACCACCACTGGTGGACTGTGGAGGGGTCTCATTAACACTCACTACTAAAGCCCCTTCCCCATGCCCTCCGCCTCCCCCGCCCCAACTGCAATGCTCATTCTAACTCCTCTACGTTCGCCTGGGGGCAGAAGCCTGACGTCACCCCTTGCTCATTCTGTGGGGCCAATACCAACCTGACAGCACGGAGAGGCAGCCAGGATGTCGTAGGTGTACATGGTGCCCAGCTGGTGCCAGCTGCCATCCCACCGAGACTTACACTTGATGCAGATGATCTTGTGAACCCCTTCCAGGCAGTCCACACACACGGCGTACAGGTGCATGAGCCTCCCTGTGCACAGAAGACACAGTGCTGAGAGTGGCCATTGAGAAAATCACCTTTTGTCTCCAAAAGAGATTAAAAATTGGCTCATCCATTGATTGTAAACACACTTTTTTATCATTTGGATAAATATAAAGAGCAAAACAGATATCACATATCCCCAAGTTGTCCTTTTAGAATAATGATAAATTGCAACTATTGTCAATGAAACGTGTACTTCAAGTTCAATCTTATTAAATAGTGCTTTAATTCCCTTTCCCAAAAAGTGCTGCCAGGTCTAAAATTTGGACATCCAAACTCAAATGACCAAGCCTCAGGTGCTCAAAACAGCCTGTGACTATGCAGGACTTTCTGCTCAGAAGCCTACATGTGGCACACAGAGACTGAACCAGCAATCCTGGCCCCATATTCATGGGATCTCTCACCTATTAACAAGCCCCGTGATAAAGCCAGAAGTCTGTCCTGGTATTGGTAACCCAGAATTATACCACAGCCCAAAGTACTATGTTAATTGCCCTTGTCTTAAAAATTGCTCAGTCATCACTACATCTAATGTAGAAACCAGAATTATATCTCACTTATAAGTGGCATTTCAAAAGGAATTCAATGTCTTGTTATTTACTGGGCTCTTAGCAGTCGTGTCCCCATTCCTCCATTATTTATCAACACCTAAGGAAAAAATGCCACCCAGCCTGTATGGGAAGGTTAGGGTTCGCATCACGGAAGAGTCAGAGGTTCAGACCTGCCTGGACAGTGTGGAACAGCAACACTGCTGCTCTCCATGCGGGGAGCAGGAAGCTGCACTCTGCCAAAAACTACTATCAGGAGCGCACACACCCTGCATGGCTTCCTATTCAAAACGGGCTGCTCACTGCCATCAGCCAGACCATGGCCCTTCTCCTCTCGGTGCTTAGGACCAGCATGATCCTCACATTGGAGAAGGGCATGTAGTACTTCAGAGACACCTTTTATAGCACGTTCTCTCCCTCTTCGAGGACGAGGGTTACTACTCATCCTTGTAGGCTCAGAGTCTAGCACAGTGTCTGCAAGGTGGAAAAGCACTCCATAATTGTATGTTGGATGAACGGAGGGGCATGTTAACAGCCAAAGACTATATAACCTTGGGGGCCATTACTGTCAAAAATAGAAGAGTGACAAGAGCTTCTTGCAATATGTCCACCTCTACCCTAGGGCACTGACAATGAAGAGGTCTCACGTACCATGCCCACTCACAGTGGCCTGGGGACATTTCAGGGTGTCAATTTTAGAATCAAAAAAACACTTGATTTCCAGTCTCCTTCCTGGATTTACTCACCACAATTCCCAAATATTCAGACACCCAGACAGCTGCTAGGAAGTGTCAGGGCAGGAAGAGACACAGAGGTCAGGTGTCATTAGCACCCCGATGAAGCCGATGGAACGTGTACTGTGGGCTCACCCAGGGTCTGGCACTGTGCTCTGAGGCTACATGACTCATTTCCTTTAACCCACACAGCAACACTATAAAGGAGGTATTTTTGTTATTCCCACGTCAGGTAGAAGGAAGTGAAAGTGAGAGAGGCTTCAAGTCTCACCTGCCTCACTGCTAACTTCCAGACAAACTCATGGGAACTCCTGGTGTGGACTGAGTCTCTAGATTTGTTTCAGTCACTATTATACATTGTCCTAAACACAGAGAAGTTTAAATCTCTGAGCTCTAGAGTTGCGAGATCAAACAAAAAGCAGATCCTGAAAGAATAGTCACCTGTGGTTCCAAAGGGGAACAGAGTACAATAAAAACCTCCTACGTAGATCAATCTTAATAAATCATTAAAATCAAACGCAAACATCTTATCAGAGGAAGAGCCAGAGAACAGAGCTAGAGTGGGAGGCTGGGGCTGGCAGTGAGGGTAAAGGGAACAGCAAGGGAGTGACAGTCCACATGGGCCTGCCCTGGAAGCGAGAAGTTATTTCAGCAGAACATAGGCAACTGCAGCCTGGAGGCTGTGGCCCGGAAGGTGGCCTTTTCTATCAGAGCTGAACATGCTTTAAGGCCTCTGAGATGGAAGAAATGGTCTACACTAGCTTGCTACTTAAAAAGGGCTGCATGGACTTCTCGGACACATGACAATCAAAACCCTGGCACATGCCAAGGCCCCATAAAGAACTTTATCATAAAGAGCTTTTTAAGCAAAGCTCTTTATCATGGCTTAAAAGTGCACGTACAACCTGCTTTCAGTCTGCCCTACTCATTCTCCACTCTAGAACCTCTGCTCTCCAAATGGTTCTCTACAGTTCTCTATCTCCCAACTTTTTAAACCACTCTTTCCTTGCACATAGACCCCTTTCCTCTTACTAACACAAACCTGGTGTGGCTAAAACCTCGGCCTAAATATGTGCCTTCAGACTGCCTCTCAACGCCCAGGCCGAGTGGCCCCTTCCTCCTTGGAAATTATAGAACCCCTACTGTATATAATATCCAGGTGTCACTAGGTCCGCTGGTGGCACTAGGGCCATATGCCTGGGAGTTAGCTACATTTTTATAAAGCATCACACATCCTAAATTCTAAGCTAATGAAAGGCAAGGACTGATAGTACCCAGCACATGAAATTTATAAGTTTCACTGGCTGATGAATGGGTTCAATGAAAAAAAATTGTCCATCACTGAGTAGAAAAAGAACAACACTATTCTCACCTACCCTCTACCCTTGTACCCTCAAGTATCTTCATAAAGAACATTTCCAGTCTAAAAATGGTGAACTAAAGGTATTTCAACTTACTACTCTCTAAAATTGTCCCCAAATAGCACAAAGCACAAGAAAAACCCCCCACAAACTCCACGTTCCATGAAACTAAGAGGTCCCTCAAACCTGAAGCAGACAGAATATGAGATCAGAAACTGGATGGCCCCGGCTGGTGTGGCTCAGTGGACTGAGCACCAGCCTAGGGACTGAGAGGTTGCCGGTCAGATTCTCGGCCAGGGCGCAAGCCTGGGTTGCAGGCCAAGTCCCTGGTTGGGGCTGTGAGAGAGGCAACCGATTGATGTTTCTCTCGCACATCGTTGTTTCTCCCCCTCTCTTTCTCCCTCCTTTCCCTTCCCTCTAAAAGTAAATAAATAAAATCTACTTAAAAAAAGAAACTAATGGAGGAAGGGTGAACGCTTTACCTCTCAAACTGGACATCCAGCACAGAGGAGAGTGGGCAGGGGTGCTGAGCAGGAGACAGCAGGGTAGTATACAAGCAACCACGCATTCTACACAAAGTTCTCCATGAAGAAGCAGAGTCTATTCAACCATCCCCTGAGTCCGGGCTAGTCTTAACTTACTGTGAAGAACAAAATGGGACAGAAGGGATGTTACTCAGGCCCAAGCTTAAGTCCCTTGGACCTGAAGGAGTCCAAGGGAGAGACTCTCAGCCTCCTGAGTGGTGTCCTGAGATCGCCACGTGAAGCCCAGGCCAGCCTGGGAGGCGACAGGCAGAGGGACCCAGGACGAGCAATTCTAGCAGAGGCCCCTGAGGCCAACTTGCTGGCCCACAGCAGGCAGCAGGTGAGAGAGAGAGGCCGTCCCACCCAGACAATCCAGAGAGCTGCGAGGCACTGCAAACCCTCACTACTCTCAGCCACTACGTTGTAGAGCGGTGAGCCTGATAACAAAGGCTAAACAAGACACAGGGGATGAGGTTAAACACTGAAAAACGAGTAGGTCCACTCCCTGCCACTTCAGCTCTCTTTCCCTGCTGAGAAAGGGAAGAAACTGCATCCACGAAACACGTAAGAACAAGACATTATTAAAAAGAGCTCTTGGAAATTACAAATATGAGAACAAAATCTTTAGGTAAAGAGACTGGAATATAAAGTCAAGAAAATCTTCCAGAAAGCAGAATTAAAATAAAGAGATAAACAATAGGGCCAAAATATATAATAAAAACCAAAAGTAAATTTCCCTAAACTTAAGAACATAAGTTTACAAAGTCAAAAAGCCAAGAAAGCACACTGTACAATGAATAAAAAAATAATAATGAAGACCTGTATCCAGGTGAAATTTCAGAACACTGGAGAGAAAGAGACACGGGGGGGATGAAGGGACAGGAATAACAGCAGACTGCTCAATAACAACGTCAGATGACAGGAGACGGTGAAGAAATGCCTTAGAAACTCTAAGGGGAAAATAACTGTAACTCGGAAGACCATACCCATCCAAACAGTGACCAAGTGTGACAGCAGACTCAAGACATCCTCAGACTTTCTAAGTCTTAAAACACCTATTCACATGCCCTCTTCCTCAGAAAGCTCCTAGGAAGCACTGAACAAGTTCAGGGAATAAATCAAGGAAAAAGAAAACTTGGGGCCTAGGATGCCGAAGGAAAAAATAGAAAAGAACTGAAGAAATTCCCGGAAGGACAACCGTGCAGCACAGCAGGAACCGAGTATACCAGAGCCAACGGGCACAGAAGATGGAAAGTTTCCATGAGGGAAATTTCTAGGAAAAAAACTCTTCGAATGTCATAGGCATGTGGAAATGTTTTTGAGAGGCAGTTTGTATTGCTGCTTCAGAGTGAGAACAACCTGGGCCAAAGATTCAAAAAAGGCAAAGCAAATGAAACGTGAAGCCATTATTAACTTCAATAAAAACAAAAGGTGTCCTAGAATATACTGTACTCTATACAGGAAATATATGTACCTACACTTCTTGGTTCAACACTAAGTATTTCCACACTAATAGTAAAAAAAAAAAAAAATTCCCAGAATTGTCATATCCTGAGAGAAAAGGAAAGGTGCATGAAAGCATAGTCATCCACCTTAAAAGTCAGTCAGTAATCTCTAAAATCAGAGAATGAAGATACCAGTTTTAAAATTATGGTGGTAAAAACCAAAAGAATCAGGTAAGATTTAAAAGTGTCTCTGGGAACTGAGATAGCAAGGGTTGGTGGGAAGAAGACAGGTGGGGATGTATCATTTTCACTACAGGCTTTTTTTTTTTTTTTAGCACACTTTGAAAGTTAAAAAGATAAGACATGCATCCCATCTTCACATAAATTCAACAGGGTCACATGCACTGACAGAGCACTCACCCTTTGTCATTCAACTTACGGTTGAAATGTCACTAAGTCCGTGTACGGCGTCCACAGCATTAATAAGCCCCCGCCCCTCACCACCAAGGTAATATACTGAGTTCTCAATAACCCTCCATTTCCCATTTGTTGTTATCAAGAAAGGCTCATATTTCATACATGTCGAGATTAATTCAAATAATCTAAAAACACCTTGTCTCTCCCTGATCCCTCCTTTCATAAGCCTGCTCGGATCAAAGGGAATACATAGCTTGCTGGCATATTAACACAGGTTTCAAAGGCAGCTATTTTACAGTGAGTAACATTTTCATACAATTCCTTCTCTAAATTTCCTCTCAATTATGAAAAGCTATACACCAGGACCCCTCCCTTGTAAGTACAGCAGAACAAACACATGCAACTGCCCACCAGGATAATTGTGCCACTGGTACAGTGCCATCAGGGCAAAGCCAGCTCCTACCATCTTCATCCCCTCCCTGGGCAAAGCTCAACTATTCAAATGGTACCCTGCACCTAACTAGAATAAAAAAGCACCATCAGTTAAAACTGAGCCAGAACAGAGGAGTCCCATTGGGTTTGCTTTCCAGCTCTTAACAAACAGAAAGCAGGCAAGGTGGATTAACACCTGTACCTTGAAGGTGACAAGGAACATCGTATTCGATCTCATCGTGTCTCGATGGGCTTAAGAACAGAGTCCCATCCACCAGCGGGAACTGTTCGAACACGGGGAGCGCCCGGTGGCACAGGGCACAGTTTACAACATTTCTGTGGCTGGCACTGAGGGCCGCAAGAATGAACTTGCGCAGATCCTCGCCCTGGCCCATCTGGGCATCGTCTTCCATCCGCACGTGGAAAGTGTTCAACTTATGCCTGGGGATGTGAGTGAGGAGCTCAGAGAGGTCCAGTCGCCGCAGGAACTGTACGGGCGTGTCAAAGTGGCTGCCCCTGTGAATGGATAAACCAGCTGGACTGTAATCAAAGTGGGCGTTTCGGAACACATGGCCCCCAGCCATGGCCTTTTTGTGGGGCTCAAGATGGATGGCGTTCTTCAAGAATTCCCCAAGGTATCTGGAGGAGCGGGGGCCGCTGAAGTGGGCAGGGGAGAGGATGGAGTAGCCAGTGGGTGGGGACTGGCCGGGGGAACCACAGGGGGAGCGGCCCCCGTAGGCCCCAGTGCTGACGGCCTTCTCCTGGGAGTTCTGCCGGTCCATGGAATGCCGGCGGGGGAGGTCATGGTTCAGGCCTTTCTGGGGCTTGTTAGGAGGTCTGCACTTCTTTGCCTCCTCCACCGCCTCACCAGGGGGTCTCCCTGTGTTCTTCTCTGACCCTGACTTCTTCTTCTTCTCATCCTGCATCCGCTTCACCTGGTACCAGTCTGTGTCCTTCTTTAAGTGGCCCTGTCCACAACGGCAGGAGCAGAAGCGGAAGGCCAGGTCGTAGCCTTTCTTGGTCCACATGTTCTGGCGGCACTGCTTCTCGTTCCAGCTGCGAGCCCGGCCGATGCAGTTGAACTGGACCAGGATGCTGCTCTCCCACTCATAGAAGCACTGCAGGTGCATCCAGGTGCTGTAGGGGCAGTGCTCGTTGTTGCACAGCACCTTCTGGTAGTCGTCCTTCTCCAGGTCCACCGGCCTCCCAAAGCTGCAGATCAGGGGCGTGGCACAAGGGGCTTCTGGGGAGAAACACAAAAGGAGAGAAACTCAGCACCCAGGACATAGGATTCAGCTGACACCAAGTCAGGCAGCAAAGCTTCCATCCTACATGAGCCCATTCATGCCAGAAGTACAATTTTTCTGATGTCAAGATTTCCACCACTGGAATGACACCAGGCATGGTTAGACAACATATACCCTTTTCTCCTGGGACGGTGTTGTGCCAAGGGAATTTATGGTCTGATACTTGTTATCTGCTGAAAAACACACCAATAAGCTTCAAAAAGTCCAAATCCTTCACAGTAGAAATGGCTATATGTCAGTACTGACAGGAGGGTAGTATGGGGCCTTCCTGAGACGTGAATAATGACAGGCAGTTCCAGGGTTCTTTTAAAAACAAATCACTCCAGTGGACTAGGAAAATAATATGATGAAGCTACTTAACCAACAAGTTCGCATGGTAGCTCCCAAAGGGCCTTCAAAGCCCTTAACCATGGAGTTTAAGTTATCCTGAATACCACAGAGGAACCAGAGAACAGACTGGTCTCACCCCCAATCCCTTCTAGAATGGTCTGGCACCTCACGGCAGGGGTATGTGGACGAACTAACTGTTGCTCTCACAGACTTACACTGCCAGCTCATAGAGTTGAGCATGGGAATTCTCCAAAGCAATCAAGACAGAGAGTGGGAACACCAAGATCTTTCTACCCGACCTGACCACAAGCCCGCGGGAGTTTGTGAGGCCCAACAGATTCCCAGAAAAGAGAGAAACATGGTGATACAAAGTAGAACTCACAACAGAAAAAAAAAAACTATAAAAAAAAGTAGTCAACAGGATGTACGGAGATTGGAATTCCACTGGATTCCTGTCACCTCGATGACCATACTGTTTTCGGAAGGCCCATCTGGAGACCAGCACCACTCCCAGAGAGGAACAAGCAGGCCTGATCGCAAAGGTTCCACGCGCCACGCTCAGTGTACACTTCATCTGCTGTGGCTAAGAAGCTAAACGAGGACTGTGAGCTCCAGAGCCCCTCAGTCCGAGCTGTTTCAGAAATCTCACCCTGGTGGCAGTGCGGGGCAGGCGGCTGGAAGCAGGGAGGCCAGCAGCAGGGGGAGGGGGGCTCCAGAAATCCAGGCGTAAAATGACAAGTGCCTGGGCTGCAACAGCAGCAGGTGATTCTCAGTGCTGCAGGTGGGCAGACGTTGATGGACTGCAGGGACAGGTTTGGAGGAAGACTCTAGACTAGCCCTCTTTGGATCTGCTGCACTGGCTGTGCCTGTGCACCACCGAGGAGGAGAAAGATGTGGCTGGAGCTCAACCGAGCTGGACCTGTCAGTACGGATGTGGAGTCACACACCAATGTACGATACGGAGAATAAACCCCTGGACTGATGAGCTGGCCTAAAAGAAATGTAAAGAGTGAGGGGAAACCCTGGGAAGTGACACTAAGAGGCTGGAGAAGAGTCCCCCACAGAGCTCGATAAGGAATACACTGAGAATTCAATAGAAGACAAGTCGAGGGAGAATTCTGTCAGGGAAGCTGGGAAAGCTGTTAAGAACGGAGGACTTGAAACATCCCAGAGTGCCAGGTGAGACTCGTGTTTCTCATCCTGCACACTGCTGACGTTCACAGCCCTGCTTCCTACCCTGAGACTTAGCAGTAAGGAGCTCCCCCTCCAACCTGCCAGCCCCGCTTGTTTACATCGCAGCCACTTGGATGTGGCCTTGTGGCTAGGCCTCAGAAAAGAACGCACAGCTGAGGGCTTAATACCAAGTACGTGCAACAGTCGCTTCCCCCAAGCACACCTCCAGCCTGAGGGCAAGGCTCCTAGAGCAGGTGTATAACAGGGTGGGCCCTCGGAACAGTGAAGGACTTCTGACAAGGCTTCTAAATCTCACACAGCCTGGCCTCCACACTCAAAGGCAAGATTTCCTTCAAGGCTTAGTTCAAACTTATGTCTTGGCTGCTATCCCTCCCCCTCCCAATGTCCACACTGGAAAGGCATCTAAAAGGTGCCAATTCTGCCCTGACTCATGTGGCTCAGTGGGTTGGGCGTCATCCCCCAAACCAAAGGTGTCTGGTTCAATTCCCAGTCAGGGCATATGCCTGGGTTGTAGGCCAGGTCCTGGGTAGGGGGCATATGAGACTCAACCAATCAATGTTTCCCTTGTACACTAATGTTTCTCTCCCTCTCTTCCTCCCTCCCCCTCTCAAAAAAGAACATATATGAAGTACCCACGGACATGGATAACGGTGTGGGGATTGAGTCTGGAAGTGGGGTGTGGACTGGGTAGAGGAAGGCAAAGGGGGAAAATTGGGACAACTGTAATAGCATAAACAATAAAATATTTAAATAAATAAGTAAGCAAATACCTTTAAAAAAAAGAAGGCGCCAGTTCTGCTGACTAGCTGTTTGACATGGGGTAGTTCCCTCACTTGCAAAGTGAGGGTGAGAAAGAACTTGCTCTCACACACTTCAAATACAAAGGCCAAGGCAGCTCTACAGTTGTGATATAAACAATAGTCATTAATAAAAAATAATACAAGAATAAACTTTGTTTTGTGCACTCACAGCGGCATGCCCACTCCTGCCCACTCCTGTGTGTGCGGAAGCAGACTGCAACTGTGAAGCCGCACACAAACTCTGCTACACTGTCCTCACCGCGGCTTTCTCCCTGTGTAACTGGCTCCCCAACTAAACCCAAACTGCTCCCACATTTTTCCTACCTTTTCTATCTAATGGTTTAGACACACAATAAGTGTTTAGAAAGTAAGTGAATAAATGAATAAAGCCATGTCTCTTTTTTAAATTTCCTAAGTCTTACAGTTAACCAAAACATATAGGAAAAGACTCTGTAACTGTAAGAAACAGCACTGGTGACATTCAAAGTGACACCTATTAGAAATTAGCAGTATTACATTCAGAAACATTTGATTGCCTCCTGAAAGTTGCCTCGAAATTTATAAAACCCCTAGCTCTTAAGAATAGCTGTACCATGATGATATAAATGGAATCCATGTTGACGAGATACAACTAAACCTTTAATGGGGAAGCAGGGGCTGGAGGGTGGGGAAGGGATCCCATGTTCAACAAGGGCCTGTGTCACACACATCCCTTGAGACTTCAGTCTAAGCCATGATGGCCTAACTAGGGATATGGAGGCTATGCTCCTTTATGCAGAGAGAGGCAGCATTGTTTCAAAAATGTATACAAGCCGTCCCATGCCTGTCTTTGCGGCGTCATCATCAAACATCCAGTCTCAGCTGCTGTTTCTCTCTGCCCAAGTGAAAACAGTCAGGCCGCACCTCCTGCTGGGCAACAATTTCACACAGTTTTAAGTCCAGACAACAGGATAACTAGACTGAGGTCACCAAGGAAAAGTCCGTCACTGTCCCCAGCTCACATCCCATATCTCACCCCCACTCTCAGGTCTCCGCGCTCCACCTATGGAGATGACAGTGACCATTTACACTGGCTGGCCAACAAACCCAAACCCCTGGACAAACGCATTCACCCCAGTAGGTGCCCCATAAACCAGGCAGTGCCATCTTCAGCTTTTTTTACCTGTGAAATTAAATGTTTTCACCCCTCTTAAAATAGCTGTAAGCATCACAAGCATGTGGGGACTTTGGTGGTGAGACAGGATGAGGCGGGGACCTGGTCCCATTACTGGGAAACTCCTTTTAGCGTTTAATAGATGTCTTGTTGAAGGAAACTGTGGCCCAGTCAGGCTCAGCACTCTAGGTGATGCAGCGCTGGAGGGAGGAGAAGGGGGTAGGCTGAACCCCTGCAGAGCACAGCCCGAGTGCTCAGCTCCAGATTAGCTCTCCACAGATCTCCTAGATTCAACCCTGGACTCTGTTTGGGGCAGGCCCTCACTGCCTCAAGCTTGCCATAACCTGTGCCATCCTCCTTTGGCACCCAATTACCAAATGCAAATATTAGGGGTTCTGAACAACTATTACACGGACCTTCACTGTACAGTAATTCCTCTTACACGGGAACACACTCCTTGTTTGCTGAGCAAGTTCCCTTCAGAGTCTGAAGGAGCAAGAGGATCTTCACCTCCAGCTTCCTTAGAGGCCTGAGAGCATGGTGACTGAGGATACAGCTCTGCAGCCAGCCAGCCTAGATTTGACTCTCAGCTCTGCAACTTACTAATTTTCAGAGTTTGCCAAGTCACTTAACCTCCGTGTTTCTGTTGCCTTATCTGTAATGCGGCAGAAGGAGCAGTACCTACACCTCAAAGGGTTGCCATGAGAATTAAAAGAATTAAGGCCATTCGAACAGTGCCTGGCATATAATAAGCACCATTTAGATACAAGCAATTATTAGAAGCCTTAGCACTTTATATTACAATGCAGTGGTACCTCGGTACTAGTCTTTAATTTGTTCCAGAACTTGTGAAGTGTTCCGAAACCGACTCATGCAAATTCTAGCAAATGTGATGAGTCCCAATCAAGCAGTGTTGAAACATTTTTTTCTCATCAAAATGCAACAAGTGCAGGGTTTGACAAGCACTGAAGCCGACAAGTACCGAGGTGTGACTGTACTTGATGTGCAAACCAAGTGACTCTGAATGCATTTAGAGCAAAGCTACAACTGGAAAGTGATCATCCCATCGCCACACATAAACAGGTGCAAGAAATACATTTCTTCCCCACAACAAGCAAGCACAAAATAATTTGCTAAATATTTACTGACAAGTTTTAAAGAAACAGAAGCAAAATTCTTTTTCTAACCCTTTAAAGAGGTTCTAACTCAATGTCAGACAAATAAGTATACTGCTGTATGTAGTTTTCAACCTAAATGATCCTTCCTAAGCCTAGGCAGCAGGAATTCATAAAGCATGGCTGCATCTCACTCATGGGACGTGTTCCTGAAGAACTGACATAATTCAGAGTGATCACCCCACAGCCCGGGGGCAGAGCGCAGGGAAGGCAGCCTCAGAGCTAACATCTGCAGTCAGTACCGTGCTGTTGCTTTATCGATGCGGACATTGTCAGCATCAGCCCCAGTATTTCTCAGCTGCACCTCACAAACTGACAGCACGGCACACAGTACTGTTTGGTCACACTTCTGTGCCAGAGTTACTGATTTTCAAGATGTTTTCAGCACCAGTATTAGCACACTTGGATATTTTGAAAGCTATAACAACAATCTAAATTGTTAACAGTTATTTTTAAAATAACACCACAAATTTCACAAAAATCCTGGAAGTTCTAAAAAAGACGAGAGTTCACATAATATTGCCAAGGGGTAGCAGGTTTTTCTTAGAAGAAAAGGTGATGCCACTGGACAACAAAGCATTTTTATCATTCAGTCGACCTGCGAGCTTTGAAAATACAAGATGGCCTAATGCATAATTTGGGGGAATGTGTTTGTTGAAACTTTGCACATAATGTGAAGTTTCTATTAATATTATTTATGTCATTACTTGAAATTTGCATAATTCAGTTCGCATGGAATGGGTTCACACTGTACTAGGAAATAAATTAGCAGGCTGCACTTTCTCCTGCCCCAGCAGGACCTGGAGCCTGCTGGGTCATGGAGGACTGCACCACACCCCAGCACTACACATACTGCGTTCACTCACCCTGAAGGAAAGGTAGGACCATGACTCTCAGAACCACACCACAGTCTCTTAAAATGGGAGAAGAACTCCAGGGTGAGTGTACGTGTACATACGTGTGCATATATATAACTGCAGAGAAACGGTCCAGACCACTGTTAAAATGTCCCATTTTTAAAGATGCCAGAAAAGACCCACGTCATCTTCAGCACTATGTTCCAATTTTAAAGCATTTTCCTTCACTCTTCTGAAACACTACAGGGTTTGATTTATTGCCCTTGTCAACATCCTCCCCTTTGCCAGCACAAATATTCACACTGTGGCCATAATCAAAACTCCTAAATTGTACTTTTACATGTGATCCCCATTTATCGCTTAAGTCACAGCATGGCATCCCCAAAACGGTGGCCAGCTGCTTCTCCCTCGGCCGGCCCACAACGGTGCCTGGACGCCAAAGGCCACA